>PVHX01008081.1:0-86144 GCA_004024805.1 Geosciurus inauris
GTTAAGCAGAAGCACAGAAATACCCGCGCGCCAAAACTCAAACTTACCCGTGGGCGCCAATGCCCTGAACCTCCCCCTTTCGATACCGCCTGCTTGCACCCAGCCAATCGACCGGCGACAGCTCCTTCCCCTACCCTCCCCTCCTGAGCATACATATATACCACTGTTCTTAAATAAAATTTGAGGCTTGATCAGAATCAAATCCTGTCTTGCCTCCGTTCTTTCGCGCCCCTTGTTTGTTTCATTCTCTTAGGCGGTTCCCGCATGTCCCCGTTGCTGCCCCGCTGGTCGGGGCAACTTAGCAAGATCCTGTCTCAAAAATAAAAAAAGGGCTGGGGAAGTAGTTCAGTGGTAAAGCACCCCTGGGTTAAATCTTAGTTAATCCCCCTCAAAAACAAAGCTATATACTAGAGGACTGGAGGTGCAGCTCAATAGTAGAGCACATTCTTAGTATGCATGAGGTCTTAGGTTCCATCCTTAGTATCAAAATAATAATAATAGAAGCTATATATTATTTCTTTCTAATGTGTGTTCATACAGTTAGCCTGTTCACAGTAAAATCATAATGAAGTATATACTCTATCATTTGAGTTTGTGATAAGTGGGGCCAGTTCCATGTTGGTACTGGCAATAAAATAAATATTCCTTTGTACGTATTAATGTCACTGGGTTTGGTGTATCATCATGCTTGGCTCTGACAGACCTTTTATATAACTAAACTCTCAATCATCTCAATAGCTTTCACTGTTTTCTTTACACTATAGGCATTATAAAATGCAGTAGTCACCAAACTTTAGCAGAAGTGTTTCTGGGGCAATGGGATCAGTGATAAGCTTTTTTTTTGTACCTTTATTTTTTTGGTAATGAATATGTTTATAAGTACCAGAAAAGTAATATTTAAGTCAAACAAACCAAAAGTGTTGTCATGTTACTTTTTAAAAAAAAACTGGCAGACAAAAAAGGCGCAGTTCTAAATATATCTTAATAGAGTGAAAAAAAGTAAGTATCACTTGATAAAAAAACAAATATCATTGATGAACTAATTAGCCTAAATAGAAAAATCCTATATTCTCACCTGCCTGAAGTATATCATCCAATCAGGGTCACACTGAGAAACCAGATCATAAGGAGTTGTTAAGTAGATGAGATGCAAAAGGCTTTCAAGCACGAGCCCTTCAAGACCTTTCTTCAAGTCTCTGTAGAGAATGTCACAATAAGCCAAATCTATAGTTCCTAAAAGAAAGATACAAATACTTCATCTTTCATAATTATTCAAGGGGAACAAGCTGATTTTAAATAAAGTCTTACTTAGAAGTTAAGTAAATATAGCAAAAAGTCTTCAAAATCTCTTACTATGTAATCTTCACTTATTTGGAGACCATTTTGATAGTATACATGAATATTTAATAAATTCTGATCCAATTACTCTATTTCTGGGAATCTAGCCAAGAGAAACATTTCCATATGTGCATAATACAAAATACATAAATTGAGATGCCCACGCAGCCCTATTCATAACTGAACAAATCAGAAATAGTGTAGGTGTTCATCAATGAAGAATGCTTACACTGTTAGATCTATACTATGGATGACTAGAGTATTAAAAAAATGTAATAGATTAAAAGGAATATACCTATTAAGATGTTCATGATGTTTTATAAATGAGAATAACAAATTGCAAAAAAACCCCACTGATACCATTTAAAACAGTGCATTTGGCGCTCCCAGTGAGAGACAGACATGAGTGACCAGGCCCAGTGGCAGCGGCAGCCACAGAGATGACACAGAGGAACCAGACACAAAGAGAAGGGCAGTTTACGGGGTGGGATGGGGGTTTTACTATGCTGGATGACAATTTGAGGGCCAGCACCAGCTCCTCATCCTCTTCGTCCTCCAACCAGCAAACTGAGAAAGAAACAAATACCCCCAAGAAGAAGGAAAATAAAGTCAGCATGAGCAAAAACCCCAAGCTCCTCTCCACCAGTGACAAGAGGATTCAGAAGGAACTGGTGGACATCACTTTAGACCTTCCACCTAACTATAGTGCTGGTCCCAAAGGTGATAACATCTATGAATGGAGATCAACCATTCTAGGGCCTCCAGGATCTGTGTACGAAGGTAGTATATTTTCCTTAATATCACTTTATACCGGAATATCCCTTCAAGCCTCCAAAGGGTACATTTTGAACAAGAATCTATCACTCTAATATTAATAGTCAAGAAGTTATTTGCTCAGACATATTGAAAGATAATTGGAGTCCAGCACTAACCATATTTAAAGTTCTCTTTTCTATCTGCTCACTTCTTACAGACTTTAATCCTATAGACCCTTTGGTGGGAAGTATCGCCACTCAGTGCTTGACCAACAGAACAGAACATGACAGAACAGCCAGAGTGTGGACCAAGAGATATGCTACATAAATTGGGTTTTCACAATTCTTATATTAAGAATTGTGTCACAGAAGAGCTGTCACAGAAGAGAGCTGCTTATGATTTTGAAGGGGTTAGAGAGGGTGGGAGCTGGTAAAGAGTAGGGTATTTCTATAACAGATATTATTCAGTCTTATTTCCTAAGATTTTGTTGTAACTTAAGGTATCCTGCTACAGCAGACAAAATTGGTAATGTCATTAGTTCTACAATATTAGCTGAAATGTAGTACAGGAAAGAATGTGCATTTAGACATTTGGGTTCAATTGCTTATTGTCTAATTTTAAAACAGCCTAATTTTGTACAGGTTACACATGTCGCCATTTATGTAAACGTCCTAAGACTACATACCTTTTGTTTTAAAAAAATTTCGAATATTTTCTCCTTCT
This sequence comes from Geosciurus inauris, assembly GCA_004024805.1. Classification (NCBI taxonomy): domain Eukaryota; kingdom Metazoa; phylum Chordata; class Mammalia; order Rodentia; family Sciuridae; genus Geosciurus; species Geosciurus inauris. The sequence continues at coordinate 2,818 of PVHX01008081.1, forward strand.
TGAAAGGGAACATTGCTATTTAACAGTTTTTAACACTGTCATCTCATATATATAAGATACTATGTAGGAAATCAGTAGTTAATGCATTTTATTTTATATGCGAATCTACTTGAAAGGTTTAAATCAGAACTTGTGAAAACCTGTAGTGAAATACCTTAAGCTGTTAAGGCATGGTATAGGAGTCACTCAGTGGACTAGTTATATGTTGTAGACTTCTTACGTCTGCATTTGTTACTGTGCTGATAAACAATATTGGAAACAACAACAAAAAAGTGCATATGTATACACATCTACATAGACATATAAAAATACATTTGTGTATGACAAAGAGACATTTCATCCTTGAGAGAACAATGACACCATTTGGTGGTATGATCTTATGGGACTACCATTGTATATGTGGTCAGTTGTTGACTCAAGCGTTGTTATATGGCGTATGACAGCATAAGGGTATAAATCAAACTGTTAAAGGTGGTAACCCGAAGAGAGTGAAAATGGGACTGGAGTATGGAACTTTCCTTAACATAATCCTAAATTCTTAGGATTTTGTTTTTTTAACAACAGAAATGTATTAGTTTCCATTAAGTAAATTATAATGTAACCATTAAGAAAGAAACTTTATTTAGGCATAGAATAATCTCTAAGATACTCCATTAAGCAAAACAGTAAGTTCCATAGCAATATAAGTGATTTATTTGTTTAAAAATAAAAACTTAAAACCATACATATGCATGTATTATTAATTGAAATGAAAAGCACAGAAAAGGTCTGGGAAAACATAAACCAACTTGCTGCTCTTGGGAGGATATCATATCTGTGTGGACAATGGTGAGGGGAGCGAGCATAAAAGAGGGATCACTATCTTTTTCTCTATATACATTTGCAGTATTTTACTTACTTATGATTCAAAACATTTTTCAACTTTTGAAAGTTGAAATAGCTTTATCAGCTTATAAAATGAAATGTTTATAAATATGAAATAAATCCAATTTAAAGAAAGATAAGAATTTAATTTCTGTTTTTTCCAACACATTGCCTCAGATTAATAAGATCTGAGTTTACCTAAATCTCTCTTACCCTTAAAAGAAGCTCGTCCTAATTTTGTAATATGAAAATTATATTGCAATTCTTCTTCAGACAGATAAACAGTATCTTTTTGTAGAAGTCCTTTCTCTGTCAGGTATCCAAGTGATTCGACAGTTATTTCCCAGAGACTTTTTTCTTTCAATAAAGTCTTTTGCTGAATGCCAAAAAATGTACCATTCATAAAGTGATATATATCGCCAAGACTTGTTGCAATCTAAAACAATTCAGGACACCATCAGAGCATTTCCCTTAAATTCAAGGCATCATTTTGTACATTAAGCAAGATGATTATTCATTTCTGTAATTCAAAACTATTTAAATAAGAAATTGGTATAAAATGTACACAGTTGCATATATAATTTTATAAATTCATCTAAAAATTAACAATAAAAAATAATTAAAGTAAGAAGATATCATATTCATATGTTTTTGTGAAAACACATACATATTTTTCATTAAAAAACTCTAGGCTTTTAAATAACTGTTTCACAGTATCTCCAAAGCTGTGTTGTTTAGTGCCCAACTCATTTTCGCTAATTCCTGACAACCTCCTTCCAGAAATCTCTTTGCTCTTTTCAATCTAACTGTGAAAGTATCCTTTAATTCTATAAATTGCATTAAAAATAAGGAAACATGGAAACCACACCAAAAGAATCTACTAAAACAGGATGGACTAAAACAGGATCAGGTAAGACTTTGCCTGAAAGGTTACCTAAAAATAAAGTGTTTTTCTACCTCTTTAGTCTCTCTCTCATTCCCATTGCCTTTGCCCAGTCTTTCACTGCCCTTTTCCCCTCCCCCTCTTATTATTTACAACTTAACAATGGAGACCATAAGTAACACTTAGCCCTCCACTTGGAATTCAGATGCACAATTGACTTTGAATTAGAATAATCTTTTAATAGCCAATTTCAATGAAATCAGCATGTTTTACTAAAATATAGTAAATCAATAAGTATATTTCTTTCTCTTACAATTTTGATGACACTTTAATTGGAAAATTTTAGTAGTTATTTTATATTAAACCAATATAAGGGATAATGAAAAATATTACAGGGCACATTTTCTATTGCTTCTCTCCTCCCTTCTAATAAAAATCATTCTTAATATAGTATTCAATTAAACTAAAACTGCACTTTTAAGATATACAAGAATTGATACTTGATTTGTGGATTATCAACATACTTAGTTTCTACATTGTTTCCTACTTGACTGATTACATTTAACCCTGTGGGGGGTCAGCTGGATGGGTGGATGAGGCATCTTACTTGATTCCTCTACTCATTTTCACGTTCTTTCTATCCTTCCCCAAAAACCTTTTTGACAATAGTGACTTAACCCTACTGGGCTAGCCTCTGCCTCTCTAGACCTTCTCAAAGCTAGATTCTTCCTTGATGCTCCAACCTGCAAGTTCAACCTGCAAGGTTAATTTCATTAATTCATGTATTGACTGAGTATTGTCCAAATGCCAAGCACTGTGAAGGGGACTGGGATTCAGTGATGGATGAAAAAAAAAAATGTGAGCCTTGCTTTCACAGGGCTTACATCCCAATGGGGCAAGGTCATTAGCCAAATAATTGCCCTAAGAATATAATTACAGTTGGTCATGGTGGCATGTGCCTATAATCCAAGCTACTCAGAAGGCTGAGGCAGGAGGATGGCAAATTCAATACCAGCTGGGCAACTTATCAAGATATTGTCTCAAAATAAAAAGGGTTTTGAGTATAGCTTGTGTAGAGCACTTGCCTAGCAGATGTGAGACCCTTGATTCAATCCCAAGTGCCACAAAAATAAAGAAAAAAAAATGCAAGCACAGATAATATGGTCAAAAGCAGCCTACATGATCTACTTTTCTTTGCTTCCAGTTCTTTAAATATAATAACAGAAAATATCTGTTGATAATTTTATTGGTATTGCACTGACTGTATGGATCGATTTGGAAAAAAGTAAAACTAAATGTTTCAATTCGTGAATATGACATCTCTCTGCATTTAAGTCTTTTTAAATTCTTCCCAGCAGTGTTTTATAGTTTTCAATGTATAGATCTGACACATATTTGTTAAATTTATCCCAAAGTACTTCATGTTTTTGGATGATACTGTAAATGGAATTGTTTTCCTAATTATTCATAGTGAGCATTTATAAGTGTAATTGAGTTTCATTATTTTGGCCCTGTATCTTGTGACACTGTTAACTATACTCTCAATAGATTTTCGCACACTCCTTTGAACTTTTCTTGAATTGTCATCAGCAAATCTGATGACTTTACATCTTCTTTTTCAATCAGTATGGCTACTTACTATATACTAGCCATGACCTCCGATAATATGCTAAACAGCATGGTGACAGCAAATGCTCTTGCATTTTCTAATCTTAGGAGAAAAATATTTAGTTTTTCTCTACTAAGTGTGATAAGACTTATAGATTTTAAAAATAAGCAATCTTTATTAGGTTGAAGAAGTTCTCTTTCACTCCTATTTACTGAGTTTTTTCATCATGAATGGGTATTGAATTCTATCAATATAAAGAATTACACTGACGTTTTAATGCTGAACCAATTTTGCATTATTGGAATAAACTTCAGTTGATCATGCAATAGTACTCTTATAAAGTACTGCTGAATTGCTACTCTTTTGACAAGGATTTTTATATCTATGTTTACCAGATATTGGTCTGTAGTTTTCTTCTCTTGTTAACATCTTTGTCTGGTTTTGGTATCAAGTAATGCTGGTCTTATGAGATGAGCAGTTCCTTCTTTCTCTACTTCCTGGAAGAATATGTGTATGATTGGTATTATTTCTTCCTTAAATGTTTGATAGAATTCACCAGTGCTGTCTTTTAGATATGGAGTTGTCTTTGTGAGAAAGTTCTTGATTACAAATTTAATAGATATAGGAAAGAGATTTGAAAATATATAATCATACTTTTAATTACTTTTTCAGTTAATTTTGGAAATTTATGTCTTTCAAAAAATTTTCCTATTTCATCCAAGTTGTTTAATTCAGTTTACAATATTTAAGGATATATTTATTTAAGGATAAACCCTTACTATCCTTTTAATGTCTCTAGGATCTTTACTGATTATCTTCCTCTCATTCCTGACATTAATAGTTTATATGTTCTCTATTAGTATTTTATACATTCTTTTCTGTTGATCAACTCAAATGATAACCTTACTGACCTTTTCAAAGAACCAGCTTATGGTTTCATTAATATTTTTCTATTATCTATTTTGTATTTCATTGATTTCTTATATCTGTATTATTTACTTCCTTTTACTAACTTTGGTTTTACTCTTTTTTTAAACTTTTTAAAGTGAAACTTAGATCAGTGACTGTGGATCTTTCTTATATTTAATACGCATATAAAGCTATAAAATTTCCCCTGAAGGGCTGGGGTTGTGGCTGAGTGGTAGAATGCTTGCCTAGCACATGTGAGGTACTGGGTTCAATCCTCAGCACCACATAAAAATAAAATAATAATTTAAAAAGTTACAAAAAAGGTTAAAAAAGATTTTCCCCTGAAGCACTTCTTTATTCCTTTCTCACTAATTCAGATTTATTGCTTTTCTTTCTCATTATGTTGAAAGTATTTTATAATTTCTTTTGTGATTTCTTCTTTGACCATGGGTCAAAGAGTGTTTTTGGTTTCCAAATATGTGGTATGTCCTTTGTATCTATTATTGATACATACTCTAATAATTCTATTGTCATTCAATATCATATTCCATGTTTTCAATCCTTTTTTAAATTTATTGAGACCAAATAAAATTTATTTATGGCCTATAATACTGACTATCTTGGTGAATGTTTCATATGTACTCAGCAAATGTTTCACATATACAATGCACACTGGAAAGAGCATAGGCCAGCAAGTCAGAAATCTGAGTTATAGTTCCATCTTAATCATAACTCACTGAATGACAGAACTGATCATTAGTTCTCTGGGTCTGTAACTTTATTTAATATGTCTATGTATAAAGACCAGATGACCTTTATGATCTTTCTTCTTCCCTTATTAATTCCTTGGCAACCCTCCTATTTATTATACCTGGATTTGCTTCCAAACCAGTCTTTCAATAGTGTCTACTATTACAGATGTTGCTCATGTTACAATGAACATCTTGAGAAAACCTATCATAAGCTGAAAATATTATAAGTTAAAAATGCATTTGATACACTATTGAACATCATGGTACTCTGTGTAGCATTGGTTGTTTACCCTCATGACTGCATGGCTGACTAGGAGTTATAGCTCACTGTCACTGCCCAGCACCCTGAGAGCTACCTTACCACATGGTGCTAGCCTGGGAAAAGACCAAAATTTGAACCATCATAAATCAGTGACCATCTGTCTTATCCTCATTTTATAGATAAAATAACTCTGTGAAGTTTAAGAGAGAGTAACTTAAGGTAATAAGAGATCTGGAACAGGATTCAGGTATGTGCAATATCAGAGCCCTTACTCTGAATGACCACAAAACTAATAAGTGACCATGTCAACTCTTCGGAATAGTATTTAAGCATGCTCCTCCATCCTCCTCAGTCTATAGCACATGGTCTTGTGCCAATGTTTTCCACCAGCCTTCTCAGACACTGTTCAGTGTCCTCCACCCTCCTGTAGAGCTAGAGTATCTAGTCTATTGACTGTTTCCCACATCAGCTTAAGCTTGCTTTCTTTTCTTTGCTTTTCTTTCTTTCTTTCTTTCTTTCTTTCTTTCTTTCTTTCTTTCTTTCTTTCTCTTTCTTTCTTTCTTTCTTTCTTTCTTCTTTCTTTCTTTCTTTCTTTCTTCTATTTAGGTTTACATGATAGCAGAGTGCAATTTGATTCATTGTACACAGATGGAGTATAACATTTCATTTCTCTGGTTGTATGTGATGTAGAATCAAACCATATATGCAGTCATACATAAAGCTAGGGCTATGATGACCATCATATTCACCACCTTTACTGTCCTCACGCCCCCTCCCCCATTACACCCCTGTGAACAGAGTTCCTCCATTGTTCCCATGTCCTCCCCCCTATTATGGATCAGCATCCACTTATCAATGAGTACATTCGGCATTTGGTTTTCTGAGATTGGCTTACTTCACTTAGCATGATATTCTCCAACTCCATCCATTTACCTGCAAATGCCATAATTTTATTCTCTCTTATGGCTGAGTAATATTCCATTGTGTATATATATCTCAGATTCTTTATCCATTCATCTGTCGAAGGGCATCTAGGTTGGTTCCACAGTTTAGCTATTGTGAATTGAGCTGCTATAAACACTGAAGTGGCTGTGTCACTGTAGTATGCTGTTTTTAAGTCTTCTGGGTATACACCAAGGAGTGGGATAGCAGGCTCAAATGGTGGTTCCATTCCAAGTTTCTAAGAAATATCTTTCCTTAGAAATCTGCTTTCCAGATTGCTTGTAATAATTTGCAGTTCCACCAGCAATGTATGAGTGTGCCTTTTTCCCCACAACCTCACCAATACTTATTGTTGTTTGTATTCTTGATAATTGCCATTCTGACTAGCGTGAGATGAAATCTTAGGGTAGATTTGGTTTGCACTTCTCTGATTGCTAGAGATGTTGAACATTTTTTCATATGTCTATTGATCGATTGTATATCTTCTGTGAAGTTTCTGTTCAGCTCCTTGGCCCATTTATTGATTGGGTTGTTTGTTTTTTTGGTGTTAAGTTTTTTGAGTTCTTTATATATCCTGGAGATTAGTGCTCTATCAAATGTGCGTGTGGCAAAGATTTGTTCCCAAAATGTTGGCTCTCTGTTCACTTCATTGATTGTTTCCTTTGCTGAGAAAGAGTTTTTTAGTTTGAATCCATCCCATTTATTGATTCTTGATTTTACTTCTTGTGTTATAGGAGTCTTGTTAAGTAAGATCCTAATCCGACATGATGAAGATTTGGGTCTATTTTTTCTTGTATTAGGCGTTGGGTTTCTGGTCTGATTCCCAGGTCCTTGATCCACTTTGAGTTGAATTTTGTGCATGGTGAGAGATAGGGGTTTAGTTTCATTTTGCTGCATATGGATTTCCAGTTTTCCCAGCACCATTTGTTGAAGAGACTGTCTTTTCTCCAGTGTACATGTTTGGCTACTTTATCTAGTATAAGGTAACTGTATGTAAGTGGGTTCGTCTCTGTGTCTTCTATTCTATACCATTGGTCTATATGTCTATTTTGGTGCCAGTACCATGCTGTTTTTGTTACTATAGCTTTGTAACAAATTTAAGGTCTGGTATTGTGATGCCTCCTGCTTCACTCTTCTTGCTCAGGATTGCTTTGGCTATTCTGGGTCTTATTTATCAAAATGAATTTCATGATTGCCTTTTCGATTTCTATAAGGAATGACGTTGGGATTTTAATTGGGATTGCATTGAATCTATATAGCGCTTTGGGTAGTATGGCCATTTTGACAATATTGATTTTGCCTATCCAGGAGCATGGGAGATTTTTCCATCTTTTAAGGTCTTCTTCAATTTCTTTCTTCAGTGTCTTGTAGTTTGCATTGTAGAGGTCTTTCACCTCTTTTGTTAAACTGATTCTCAAGTATTTTATTTTTTTTTGAGGCTATTTTGAATGGGATAGTTTTCCTAATTTCTCTTTCAGAGGGTTTATCACTGATGTATAGAAATGCAATTGATTTAAGGGTGTTGATTTTATATCCTGCTGCTTTGCTGAAATCATTTATTAATTCTAAAAGTTTTCTGGTAGAATTTTTTGCATCCTCTAAGTATAGAATCATGTTGTTTGCAAATAATGATAGTTTGAGTTCTTCTTTTCCGATTCATATCCCTTTAATTTCTTTCATCTGTCTAATTGCTCTGGCTAGCGTTTCAAGGACTATGTTGAATAGCAGTGGTGAAAGAGTGCATCCCTGTCTTGTTCTATGCTAAACCCAAGGCCAATATCATCCTAAATGGAGAAAAATTGGAAGCATTCCCTCTAAAGACGTAAGCTTTCTTATCTTTCATTCTACTTTAAGTACCTGGAATGGCTTTTCTCTTCCCTCTCCTTATTTAATATCTGTTTCTCTTTCAAACCCAGTACCAATTCCTTTCTTCCTTTGCCTTTCTTTCACTCTTTTAAGCAGCTAGGTAATATTATAGTAATTATACCATGCTTCTGCAAGGTAATCAACATTTTTGTCTTGTGATATCTGTTATTTATCAGTTTTATTTTGTGCTTTTACTTAAACTGTTCATGTTAATGAAGGCAAATTATATGATGGGTTAAAAACACTGTTTATAGTTAGAGACAAAGCTAAGTTCAAACCCTGGCTTTGTAACTGGAGAATAACTGTGAGATAGTTAAGGTTTTTTCTAATTAAATAATAAACATGACTTTATTTCTCCCGTAACTTTTAAAATGTGACTATTCTGTGATTCAGCCATAGTCTTTACTTCCAGGTAACTTCTTCATTGGGCCTCAATTCCCTTCTATACAACATACTCTTGTTGAGGAAGGCAGTTAGCTTTTCATCATTCTTTCTGTCTAGATAACATCCAATGACAAATCCCATAAGGACAAATATATAAACCTAGTGGTCACGTACAATTTGAAGTAAGTTCACCATGATTGTGCCCAGGTGCCAACAAATGACCTATAGATCAAGGGCAACAGCAGCTGAGAGTTATGTTTTAATCTCAGGAAATAGAATGTTTTCCTGCTGTACTTTTCTTCCCCGCAACGTCCCCCATCTGGCATCTGATAAAAACTCTACTGATCTCTCCAATGTTCATAATATCCTAGAATGGTCACAAGACTACTGTACCTAACTCCTAATAAGGACAGAGGTGTTGGGTGTTATCCCACACCAGAACCCATTGTTTTATAGTTTTTTTTATCCTCCATAGTATACACCAAAGTCTCTTACTTTTGATAGATGCCAGTTATATTTTGAATTTTCATTTCTTATAACTCAAGGATGAAAAATACACATATAAATCCAGGTTCAGATTAAGCATGTCACAAACTTCTTTTCCATATTAGATTAAATGTTAACATTCCTTTCAGATTTTATAGTGTGCATAATTGTAATAGTAATAAGATTACTATTCTGTCAGGTTAATAGTAATAAGATTAAAAAATATTTTAAAATACCTTCAAACCAATCAAAGAGAGAAACAAAGTTTGAATTCCCTTGGTGAAATCCTGAACAAGATGGCTGTAACAGTTTTCCAGTGGTCTGCTTATTAGCTCCAAGACCTATAAAAGTTAAAGCAATATTATGTTTTGTGTTATTAAACATAAATGGTGCTTCATATAAAGATTTTATACTTTCGCATGAATCTTGTACAGCCAGTGGGAACAAAAACAAAACAACAAAACTCAAAAGGACAAAGAATAAGAATTTAACAGGTGTCTCTATAAAATTAAATAGGGAAAATAATTTTTCACTCTCTGAAAATTAAAAATATTCAAACTAATTTTTAATCATAAGAAAAGGCTACATTATTTAAAGGAACATTAATAATTAATTTTAAAAGATGATCACATATAAGGGTTAGAGCCAAGACCAAAAAAATAAAATTAACCAACCAGATTGAATATTACCTGCTGCTTGTCTTTTTCCTGCAATATAAGGATACTCTCCCCAATAGTATCTATTCCAGCACGGCCAGCTCTGCCAATCATCTGTTTATATTGATTCCTCTTTAAAAATTCCTTAGCAACGTAGGGAGCTCTTAAAATAACTCTATGGAATTGATAAAGTTAATTAAAACTGACACTGCATTTATAGCAATAGCACCTACTTTTAAACTCAATTTCATTATATCTATGTGATATTAAATTTAATGACATTGACAAAATAATAGGTAATTATTATTTACTAAGAATCTAGGATCTTAGGTTCTTTATATATATTTTCAGTAATTCATTTAAAAATTTAAAAAATTTTATTATACATTGTTATCAAACATAATAGTGAGATTCATTACATATTTGTAAAGGCAAGTACACAACAGAATAATAAAATTTGGTCAATTTTTTCCCTATTACTTCCCCTCTCCCTTTCCTCTTCCCTCCTCCTGGTCCCCTACTCTACTGGCCTCCCTTTGATTTTCATGAGTATCCTCCCCACCTTTCTTTTCCTTTTTCCTCTCCAGTTTCCAAATGAGAGAAAACATATGACTTTCTGAGTTTGGCTTATTTTGTTTAACATAATTCTCTCAAGTTCCATCCATTTTCCTGCAAATGACATAATTTTATTCTTTATGGCTGAATAAAATTCCATTGTGTACATATACCACATTTTCATTATCCATTCATCCACTGACAGACACATAGAATGTTTCCATAATTTGGCTATTGTGAATTGTGCTGCTATAAACATGTGTGTGTATGTATCACTATAGTATGCTGACTTTAATTTTTTTTGGAGTGGGGGATACTGGGGATTGAACTCAGGGACACTCAACCACTGAGCCACATCCCCAGGCTATTTTGTATTTTCTTTATGTAGAGACAGGGTCTCACTGAGCTGCTTAGCACCTTACTTTTGCTGAAGCTGGCTTTGAACTCATGATCCTTCTGCCTCAGCCTCCTGAGCCGCTGGGATTACAGGTGTGTGCCACATGCCTAGCCCTAACTTTAATTCTTTAGGATCAATAACAAGGAGTGGTACAGCTGGATCATATGGTGGTTCTATTCCTAGTCTTTTGAAAAATTGTCTTACTAATTTCCATACTGGCTGTACTAATTTGCAATCCCACCAACAATGTAAGAGTGTTCCTTTTCCCCTGCATCTTCTTCAGCATTATTATTTGTATTCTTGATGGCTGCCATTTACACTGAGATAAAATTTCAGTGTAGTTTTGATTTGCATTTCCTGTAATGTTTTCAGTTATTTTTTAAAAAATAATTATACCCTTTTTAATTTTATTTTTATACAAAGGAGTTAGCTAAAGCTTAGTTAAGTGGCTTACCCTAAGCCAAAAAATTAGTAATTGCCAGAACCATCATTTGAACTCCAATCTGCATAGCTTCAAGGTCTATGATCCAATCTATAGAATTTTTTTGTGTGTATGTGTGGTAATGGGGATCAAACCTGGGGCCTTGCACATACTAGGCAAGTGCTCTACCACTGAGTTATATCTCCAACCCTTTTTATTTTATTTTGTGACAAGGTCTCAATAACTTGCCCAGGCTGCCCGCAAACATTTGATCCTTTTGCCTCAGCCTCCCAAATCACTAGGATTACAGGGATATGCCACTGCACCCAGCTCCAGACTTTTCTGATTTCATATTCCATAAATTAAAAATCTGAAATGCACCACCAAAACATGCATATTTATGAATGTCTTTTATTTTGAACTATTTGAAATTGTAGGTAACACCTGGATTTGTGTATTTGTGTGTGTTATTTTTTTGTGGTTATTTTTTTTTTTGGTACTAGGATTGAACCCAGAGCCACACTCGCAGCCCACTTTATTTTATTTTGAGACAGGGTCTTGTTAAATTGCCATGGTTGGCCTCCAGTTTGCCTCCCAAGTTGCTGGGATTGCAGGCATGTGCCACACTCCTGACTAGCAACTATTTTTGACATAAAAAAATGATAATTTGAGTCATGGTCAGGTATAGAGAAGTCTGTAGTCAGTTTTCCTAACTACCTATTTCATTTACCTATACTAAATAACCTACTCATTTATTTATAAATCTCAACAGATTGTTAAGATTACCAAACACTTCTAACAACACAGAAGAAAAGCAAGAACATATAGAATAAATGACTAAAATAGATAAAACAGAACAGTAGAGAATTTTTAAAAGTTCTAATTAGTATCAATAGGAAATTCCAGAGGGAATTATATTAACAATGAGAGTAGCCTATTATAAGAAAGTGCCATAACAGAGAATTTTTGGAAATTAAAAATACATTTAAAAATTCCACTAAAGTCCTGAATAATGAATGAACTAAAGGATACAGCTAAAAATTGATTTAACCCCGGGTTGCTTTACCATTGACCTGCATTCCTAGCCCTTTCTATTTTCTATTTTTGAAACAAGGTCCAAGTTGCTTAGGTTCTTGCTAATTTGCTGCCTCAAACTTGTGATCCTCTTGCCTCAGCCTCCCCAATCACTGGAATTACTGTCATGCACCACCACACCCAAAAAAAACTTGATTTTTTTTATGCGGAAAGAAAGTTGAAGAAATCGCATAGACTGAAAATGTATAATTGAAGAGAACTGGAAACCTTAACTCTGTCTAACTAAAGTTACAAAAGCAGAGAAATAATCCCCCAAAGTTAGTCTATGTTGAAGAAAGACATAAAGCCCCAGATTGAAAACCACCCAAATGCCAAGCCCTATGAATGAATAACAGGTGAGTTGGGACTGTTGAGAATCAGATTTCCTGGATGCAAATCTTGACTCTGAAATTCATTCACTGGGTGTGATGTTGGGTAAATTATTTAATTATTCTGTGCCCCAATTTTCCCTTCTATAAAATGTAGGTAGTAGCTGGGTGTGGTGATATACACCTGTTAAGCCCGCAATGTAGAACGCTGAGGTAATAGGATCTACAAATTTGAGGCCAGCCTTGGCAACTTAGTGTAACCCGTTTAAAAAAAAAAAAAAAAAAAAGCCAAGGGTAGGGTGAGGATGCAGGTGTCTAGGGATGTAGTTCAGTGGTACAGCACCCTTGGACTCAATGCTCAGTACCACAAAAAAGCAAAAAGAAATATATAGGTAATAAGCTTTCTTACAGAGATGTTGTGAAGACTGAATAAGTATGTAAACCATAAACTCTAAAGGAACATAAAGCAGTTACTATATGGGGAGGGAGGACTTGTAAGAACTGCAGATATTATTACACACTATGATGAAATTTTAAGAGTTAAAAAGTCTAAAAGCTTCTAGAGAGAAGAAAGCTGCAAATCCATCATAAACAAAAATAAACAACACCAGTTCCTAGAAGACATGGAACAATATATACAATACCCAAAAGGAAAAAAAAAATGAACCTAGAATTCTTTTCCTATGGAAATTATTTAAAGCATAAGGCCCAAATAGACAACTTCAGCTATGCAAAGACTCAAAACTTTTAAGTACTAGTGCAGTATTTTAAAAATAATTACTCAAGGATGACAAAATCAAAAAATGAATCATAGAAGGAAGATGTGGGACACAAGAGGTAGTGGTAAGCAAAAAACAAGCATAATTTATAGGTCAGTTTAAATGATTATTGTTCATAAGATGAAAAACATCTTGAACTAAGGTAAGATTCTAGGTAACTGCAACATATATAGGATAAAACAGAATATACATATGCTAAGACTCTTGTTATGTTCAGAAGAGGATAGTTATTGATTCTAAAATGGTTAAAAAAGTTTGATTACAACTGTTAAAGGAAGAGTAACCATTAGAATGATAGAAATAGTATGTATTTGCTCCATTTTTTTCTTCAATTTCCTGAAAAATTAAAAGAATTGGTGACAGGGTTTGAAAAAAATGAACAAAGATAATTATCAAAAGATGAGTCCTGTTATTCAAAGCAAATCATTAAAAGAGTAAAACAAGATCCTATTATACTGAGGAAAAGTATAATTCAGTAATAATATATTTGAAGCAAACCTTGGTATACCTGGATAGTTCTGAAATATTAAAAGCAAAAACTTCTAGAAAATGCAAAAAAGAAACACTGACAATTACATAAGTGGGAGATGAACATACTTCTCTGAAATTGATAGACCAAGGAATCCAAACTAGTAAGATGATAAAGGAGCGGATAACATAACAAACAATTATGATCTGATTGAGGCATATAAACATGTATTCCCAAAAGAAAATATATATGTCTTTTAACACTGATGAAAAATCGATCATTTAGCTGGGCATGGTGGTGCATGTCTGTAATCCCAACAGCTCAGAAGGATGAGGCAGGAGGATCAAGAGTTCAAAGCTAGCCTCAGCAACTTAGCAAGCCCCTAAGCAACTTAGTGAGACCCTGTTTCTAAATAAAATACAAAAAAGAAAGGGCTAGTTTAAGTGCCCTTGGGTAGGGAAAAAAAAAGACTTTATTAACAAAACAAATCATAGTCACAAATTACACAGTAGAAACCAATTATATAAGCCTAAGGAAATGAATTATACAAGCCTACAGGTTTGGTAGTAACTGTAAAGGTCATCAAGGACCTGTGCTACAAAGACATTTGAGCCAGGCACACACCTGTAATCCCAGTATCTCAAGAGGCTAAGGCAGGAGGCTTTCAAGTTCAAAGCCAGCCTTAGCAACTAAGCAAGGCCCTAAGCGACTTAGTGAGAGAGGCCCTTTCCCTAAATAAAATATAAAAAGGGACTGGGGATGTGGTTGAGTGGTTAACGCCCCTGGGTGCTCGATCCCCAGTACCAAAAAACTAAAATAAAAAATAGGCTCAAGTGGCTCTATGGATCAGTTCCCTAAGGTCTTGAGGAAATCTATGTTAAACTCTTTCAGATCATTTTTAAAAAGAAAAAAAAGCTTGCCAACTGTCTATACAACTAGAATAATAGACCCTAACATCAAAATTAGATGGGGAAAACAAAAAAGCAGGAAAGACCGGGGTGCAGCGGCACACACCTGTAGTCCCAGAACTTTGGGAGGCTGGAACAGGAGAACCATGAGTTCAAAGCCAGCCTCAGCAATGGTGAGGTGCTAAGCAACTCAGTGAGACCCTGTCTCTACATAAAACACAAAATAGGGCTGGGGATGTGGCTCAGTGGTCAAGTACCCCTAAGTTCAATCTCTGGTACCAAAAAAAAAAAAAAAGCAGGAAAGAATTCTAATACCAGGAAATATATTAATGCTATTTTTCATTAAAAATATTAAAGAAAAAAACCCAATTGACTCAGCAAATGCTAAAAAAAAATTTGATAAATTCTCACCACTATTGAGAGTAAAAGAATACCAAAACTCTTCACAAATCAGGAAGTAAAAAGTTCTGAGCCTGGCCAACACTTGCTTATCTCTTACCTTCTTGCTGGTAGGTTGACCCCTGCTGCTAGGGTGGATGTGCAGGTAAAAAGGCAGAGAGTGCCTGTGGAATAGGCCTCCTCCAGGAGCCTCCTTTCATCACTTGTTAAACCACTGTGGTGGTAGGCAACTCCGAATGGGATGGTACGCTTTAAGACAGGACACAGGTTGCCACTGCTAATGTTCCTCAAGTTCTTAATCACCTCGCATTTTTCTTTCTCCTTGTGTTTCAGATATTCCCTAAAATAAAGATCCATTAGAAATATGAACTCTTGGGCTGGGGATATAGTTCAGTGGTAGAACACTTGCCTTACATCAATGGTAATTTAATTTCCTTAGTTTTTTTTTATTAAAATCATCATTATAAAGACAGCCTATCAGTTACCAAAATGAATAACTCTTTAATCTTATTCCGAACATTTATATTCTTGTACCATTCAATAAAACCAAATCTATATTAGACCAATCTCTATAATAGGATTGAGAGGGTAGGTGGAGGGTGACTAGAGTCTGTGGCTATACCACTGGCTAAGGCACCAAAAAGAAGTCTGAAAAAAATGATAAAACTACATAAGACAAATATGTGCAGAAAAAAACAACTACTTGTAAACACATTTAATACTTGTCTCTATGGGTACAACAGAGCCAACGTGAAAAAAAATCATAAAATTACAAACCAAGACTTAATTTCTTAATTACTTAGGAAACTAAATTCACATGTCCAAACTACTTCAGGCGAAGATGACTAAGAAAACAAAGGCAATGGTATATACTTAAAGAGGTTAAGCTGAAGATATGATTCAACCCACAGTGATTGAAATGATTAGTCCTTTGACAATCAAAGTTAGTAGTTCTTGAACTTGGCTGTATGTTGGACTTGCATGGGTCCCACTCCCAGATTCTGATTTGTCTAAGATGTAGCCTAGACACTGGGATTTTTAAAATTTCCAAGATGATTTACAGGGCAGCCAATGTTTCCAGTCACTGATCTCAGCCTTTATATTGGTCAGCATTAGCTTACATGTAACCTTAGAATTTTTCCATTTCACATGTGAATTTCACAGTTAAATTTTCTTTCTTTAAGGTCATTTCCTTCAAAATTTAGTACAACAGTTGCTCAGTCAGCCTGGCCTGGCTTTGGACCGCGGGCCTTCCAGCCCAGAACTCTGCACCTGCCCTGCAGCCAGTGCGGCTGCGGTTTCAGCGGCAGCACCTGGGTATCATGGCGACCCATGGGTGGCAGCGAGGGCCATGATAGCAGATTATGGCGAGGAGCAGGGCAATGAGCTGGAGACTCCTGAATCCATCTACCCTGATTCCTTCACAGTTTCGTAGGTTGTTAGACTGTTAAAGATATTAGCCATCATCTAGTTTGAGACTCTTCTTGCTACAAGCAAGATAATGGAGGCTCAGGAAAGCTTGATTGCACATTGATCCAACCCTCCTAACAACTAGTCTTCCAAAATTATAAATGGACTCTCCTGATACCACATTCTCCTGCAGTAGTGCTTCACTTGACAAGGTCCTGCTAAGTATTATCAGAAAATCCACCCAGCTTCACCATTACTGTGACATCTGAGGCTGGAGAAAATGATAAAACTGTTTAGACTACTTTCAAGTTTACATACAGTGAAAAATACCCAGATGAAGCTCCCCTTTATGAAATATCCTCCCACGAAAACCTAGAAGATAATGATATCTCAGACATTTAAAAATTATTAGCATTGCAGGCTGAAGAAAATCTTGGTATGGTGATGATCTTTACTCTAGTGACAGTTGTGCAAGAAAAATTAAATGAAATAGTAGAACAGATAAAAACTAGAAGAGGGGAAGAAAAGAAACAGAAAGAGAAGCAGAAAAAGCAGAAAAGCAATTATTCCATGGCACTGCTGTTACAATAATTTCTTAAGTTGGAAGGCCAAGTTTGAGGCAAAACTTTTGGAAATTAAAAAAAACGGATGAAAGAAGAAGAGAAAGCAGGAAAAAATAAATTAAGTGGGAAACAGTTATTTGAAACAGATCATAATCTTGACACATCTGATACGCAGTTCTTGGAGGATGCTGGAACCAATACGGAGGTAGATGAGTCTTTATTCCAGGTAATGGATGACTTAGAGCTGGAAGATGATGAAGATGATCCAGACTACAATCCTGCTGACCCAGGGAGTGACTCGGCAGACTAATGTACTGTCCCCATCTACAGAGAAGCATGACTGCCACAGAATGTGTGGCTGAGAGGGTTTTGATTTTCCTTTTTCTTTTTCCTAAGAAAAGAATAATTTTCAGGAGAATAGTCTTCTGATCACTTTCATCATTGAACTTAATAAACTGACCTTAAAAAATAAATTTTCAAATAAAAAAAATTTAGTATAGCAACTTAATATAGTGTTCTGCAAGAGCAGTCAGTGCTTTTTCAATAAACATAACAGCCCATAATTCATGATAAAAATAAAACGGAACAGAGCATTTTAAAAAGATTAACATACTTGCTTAAAAATTTGCATATCATTTCTGCTACATTTTCACAGTTCTTCTTACTGGGACAAAAAACTAAGCAGGAATAACTGGGAATAACTTCTGTCACCAATGCTACCAAATGATCAGGATCCATCTTTTTCAAGGTATCAGAATACTGCAAAACAGTAAGATGTAGGAACCAGATAGTTAGCAACCATGACAGCCTGTCATTTTTTTTTAATCAGTGTGTTTGAAACATAAATAAATCATCCACAATTCTGAATTTCTCATTTAATTAATTTGATCATTTCAAAGAAAAGATGAAACCTATATAAAACATCAAAATTTCACTTTTAGGTTATTTGTTAGAGATTTGCTTATTGGGTATATTTAGTTTAAAAAAACAGGAATTTAGAAAACAAATTAAATTCAGCAAGTGAAAATGGAGCTGGGCATGGTGGCACACACCACCTATAATCCCAGTGGCTCAAGAGGCTAAGGCAGGAGAATGGAGAATTCAAAGCCAGACTCAGCAACAGTGAGGTGCTAAGCAACTCATTGAGACCCTGTCTCTAAATAAAATACAAAAAAGTGCTGGGGATGTGGTTGAGTGCTCCTGAGTTCAGTCTCTGGTACCAAAAAAAAAAAAAAAAAGAAGAAGAGAAAATGGCTAATGTTATTAATAACTCTACTACATAGTTATATCCACCAAACAGAACAAGTGTCCAGAGAGAGAAACACAGATTCATCCTAATAATTGCCAAAGATTGCATATGTCCTCTACAATTACAAATATTTTTAAAAACATAGATTCACTAGTACTAAAGTACAGACTTTATTTTTAGTATTTTTACTAAATATTTTAGTATTTTTGAAATACTAAAGTACAGACTTTCAAAAATAAAAAAAAGTTAACACTGAATTATGTCTTTTTTTAACATTAAACAGGCATGAGGAACTCAAAGAACATGAAAAGGTAAAGTTATATAAGATCTCAGTTCATTTTACTTTACTAAAAATCAATTAAGATATAGATTTAGAATATCTTACAGAATTCTAAAACTGCTATAAAATTCCTTTCTCCTCTTTTCAGTATTCCTCATAAAAGTCACAAGACATTATCATAGTAGAAATTAACATTTTTGTACACCAATATCTGACCTACCTGGACCATGAATTATTCTTTTGTTACTGCTGAATGAATAAACATTTATAGAATTTTCCAAATTTTCTTGGTTCATAGAACTCCAAGGTGAAAAGAAATACCTAACAATTTTATTAGATCCAAACAATTTAATAAATACATACTTCCTCACAACTTAGTAGCCACTTGAATTAAAAAAATATTTAATTCTTAAATATACAACTCAATAAAAGGATATGTACAAACTTGGTACTGTCTTTAAAACTTTGGAATAAAATTGGACACAGCCACCTTCTGTTCCAGACTGATTTTCACATGGCATTGGCTTACAGCAACTTTAAAACCCCAACTTTAGGGCCCAGGTTTTAGCTCAATGGTATGGTAGTTGCCATAAGGCCTGAGTTTGATCCCTAGCACCACACACACACACAGAAATACAACTTCATTCAAAACCCACACAAACACAACTTCACAAATGTGTGGTGTTGCAGAAAGGAATATAAAGAGATATGGTGTTAAAATTAGAAACTAGCTACACTCAATCAGTAGTATCTTGTCCAACATATGTCAAACATGAGTCATTTCTGTCAAAAATTTAAACTATCTCATGGCAACCATGCAAATCTTCTGTGATGTCCCAGGACACCTGGGCAAAGTATGGGAACCTGGGATTTAAAGGTTATCAATATTACCTTATAATCAAGGAGACGTGAAAAAGTCATGCCATTCTCAGCTTTGCTGTCGACCTCATATATTGTATCCTTTATTTTCAGATATTCTTTTAATTCAACCTTGAATTTTAAAAAATTGCAATTAACACCACATATGAATTCTTACAGAGTTTTAAATTTTGTGGAATATGATATAGAAAGGACAGCTAAGATTTTAGCTTTTTAAAGATACCTAAAACATGCTTAAACTTAAAAGTTCTTGCTTTACCATTTCGTTTTTTCTTCTTTTTTCCTCTTTAAATCAATGTAGGGATTAATACCCTTGAAGAAAGATTTGAATTTAAGTAGTCCAATATCCAAAAGGAAAACACTTTTGTATTTGTTACAAGCAGTACAAGGGAGTCACAGTGCTCACATTCTAACTTCTGTTAAGGAGTTACCTTATCTTTCAAGATCTAAAACTTTCTATGTTGGTCATCAGCTTTAATTCCAAATATCATCATATTATTTTTAATTTAAGTAGTTGTGGACAAAAATAATTTGTGAACATATCTCATTTTTAAAAGCATAGTGTCTAATGTGACACATAAATTCAGAAAATATTTATTTTTTCCTTTTTCAGTACTGGGGATTGAACCCAGGGGCACTTACCACCAAGTCACATCCCCAGCCCTTTTCATTTTTTAAAATTTTAAGACAGGGTCTCATTAAGTTGCCTAGGGCCTCACTAAGTTGTTGAGGCTGGCCTCAAACTTTTGATCCTTCTGCCTCAGTCTCTCAAGTTACTGGGATTACAGGCATGCATTACCATAACCAGCTCAGAAAATACTTCCAGAAAATTTTCAAATTTGGAATGTAAAAGCTGAGCACAGTGGTGCATGCCTATAATCCCAGAGGCTTTGGAGGCTGAGGCACGAGGATCACGAGTTCAAAGCCAGCCTCAGCAAAAGCAAGGAGCTAAGTAACTCAGTGAGACCCTGTCTCTAAATAAAATACAAACTAGGGCTGGTGATGCGGCTCAGTGGTCAAGTACCCCAGAGTTCAATCCTCGGTACCAAAAAAAAAAAAAAAAAAAGTGGAAATGTAAAAATATCATATTTCAAATTAAGAACTGGTCTTTTTCAAAAATTATTTTCTGAAAGCCTTCTTAAACACAGAACATGCACACTAGTACTATAGACAGCCAGTATATGTATAAGCTATTTCCAAATAAATATGAAGTACATTTGTTTACTTCCTTTGAAAACCATGGGAATGCTGTTATTGAGAGGTTTAAATTTAAATGCATGTAAAGTCTTAACTTAATAAAAAAGTATCATGGAGCTGGGATTGTGGCTCAGTGGTAGAGTTCTTGCCTCGCATGTGGGAGGCACTGGGTTCGATCCTCAGCACCACATATAAATAAATGAATAAATAAATGTCAATCAACAACTAAAAAAAAAATTAAAAAAAAAAAAGTATCATAACTACCAAAGCATAGTTACTTGAAAATGTTTTAAGATAAAATTTTTAATGTGTCAATAACTCCTAGCACTTCTCACTAAACTGTGACTGGCTAAAATATTTACTTTAGAAAATAAGAAGTGAAAAAATAGTCTGAAAAAATTCACTCAATAAATATTCACTGAGATGCCATAGGCCAGGCATTATTCCAGGTGCTATGAATACATTAGGGACCCAAGCCAAGATGCCTGACCTCACAGAATTAATATTCTCTATACACAAACTATTAGCATATACTATAGTGAGTGCAATTATGCCTCTTCACTACCCCATATAATTTTTAAATATACAATATTTACTTTCATTTCTAATACGAATACATAACAAATCAATACAGTGCAAACCTTAGGGTACATACTGGTCTAAACTGACTGGTATAATATTCTGCTTGAAGGAACTGTTGTAGGTCTTCAACGTTGTTTAATGTTGCACTCATGCCAATAATCTGAGTTGTCTCTAAACAAACAAACAAAACTTAAAGTATTAATAAAATGCATTTATTATATTGTAAAACAATTTAGCAGTAATTTATGCTCTGAATACTTCCTGAGTAATATGGGAAAGGGGAAGTGGGGACAGAGTAAGAAAACTACAAATACAGGTTGAATACCCTTTATCTGAAATGCTTGGTACCAGAATTGTTTCAGATTTTGGATTTGTCAGATTTTGTAATACTTGTATACACATAAAGAAATATCTTGGGGAGTCAGACCAAAGTCTAAACAAAAAATTCATTTGTTTCATAAATAAGTAAGTAGTTTGAAGGTAATTTTATATGATATTTTAGAGCACCTTCATTTTGACTGTGGCCCATCATATGAGATCAGTGAAATTTTTCACTTGTAGCATTGTTTTGGCACTCAAGTTTTGGATTGTAAAGCATTTCAGATTTTTAATTTTCAGATGGGAATGCTCACACTGCATATGACCAGCATATTAATCTGGCAATCAAAGAATATAATCTTTCAGGAATCCCGAAAGTTATTAGAAAGTTACTTAGAATTTTATAAAATTCCAAATGTGGCAACATTTGTTTATTAAGACTTTTAAACAAAAATAATGCATATAAATAAGTACATGGCTGTCTATCTGAATCATTTTTATGAGAAGTAACAATATGCTTCTTAGGTAGGGCTATGGACATATGTAGGATACAGGGTTAAATGAGTCCGAAACTCTTGCAACTTGCAAGTCCTTCAGATAATCTTGCTATCGGGTTGCCACCGTTTTTCAAAATTTTTTAAAAATACAAGTGGCATGAAGCTCATGAAGTTCTACGACTTCCTAGGAGTACAAAATGGTTGCTTTCTATAGACTTAGCTACTGATTAAAAACCCAAGATGCCTTTTTAGCAGATGTTTCTTTATTGCTGCTCTCGTCTTGAAGGGATCATTCAGGATATTATCTGAAAAAGAACTAAGTGCTGTTCCTTCCTACTGTAATAAGGTGGACTCTGAAGCTGAAGAGGTGAGCCGAGGGCCAAATCGAGAAAGGCAGTGCTATGAGTTTGGGGATTAGTAGGGGGATAAAAAAGGAAGCTATTAAAGGATGGTCAATAGTAGGAAAAAAAATTAATTGCATTTGAGAAAGATCATTGCTTCTGCACTAGATGATAGGTTTGGTAATGGAAGAACAGTACTAGAAGACATCACAGAGGAGAAGCTTAGTACTTACAGTAGCAATCTATGTAAGGAAAGGATGAGGTCCTGGACTGAAGAGGTAGTAGTAAAAAGGGGCAGAAAGAAAATTGTTTAAAATATATTCATGAGGTAAATCTGATAGGATTTGGTTCCTCACAGAATACGTAAGAATGAAGATTGTAAGACTATCCAGCTGAGGTGGGAGGATAATTTGAGTCCAGGAGATGGAGGTCAGACTGAGCTACAAAGCAAGTGGGGGTGGGGGATAACTTGGCTGGCTAAGAATGCAGACAAAAGAATGAGTTTGGGGCTGTAGCTGTAGCTCAGTGGTAGAGCACTTGCCTAGCATGCGTGAGGCACTGGATTCGATCCTCAGCACCACATATAAATAATAAATGAATAAAATAAAGATCCATCAACAACTTTAAAAAATTTAAAAAAAAAAGAATGAGTTTGAAGAAAACGCATTAGGTTCTGACTAAGCCTTAGTTAGGCTTGGTTGCTCACATAACATTCAGGCAGGAGTATCCAATTGGCAGCAGATATTATTCAGAAGAGAGGTATAGTCTGGAAACAGATTGGAAAATACAGACTGGGAGTCATTGGCGTACAGGCAGTCCTTGAAGTCAGGAGCATGGATGACAATTGGTAGGAAATGCAGGAAACAAGGGAAAAGCCTAAGATGAATTTATGGCAACTCAAATGTACATAATGAATAAGCTTAGCTATGACTCAGAAGAAAAAGGAGGAGACACTAAAGAGATTAATTTTATTCAAATATCTATTAAGTGTAAAGCACTGGTGATAGGCCAAATTATACAATGATAGCAAATATATGTCCATGATGTGGCAGGTACTATGCTAGATGCTCTACAAAGATTAACTTTTATCATCTTTGCAGCAATTCAGCGAGGAAGATTCTACTACTCTCACCCACATTTGATGCCTAAGGAAGCATAGGCACTGTTGATAGAACTTGCCCAAGGTCATGTAGAAAAGTGAGCTGAGATTCAAAAAGTCTCTCCTCAGTCATTATGCTCTGCAATCTTTCAATGCTAAGACATGATCCCACTTACAAAGAGACAGTAGGAAAATCAAGAGAAAATGTTTTTGCATACAAAAGAAAAAATAGATAATCAAGCGTTGAAATAAAATTAAGATGTTCATTGAATTTGACAAAATGGGTGATCATTTTCTCTCATCCTCTACTTTAAGTCCTACAGAATTTATGCCCATTAACACACCATATCTTTTATTCTTCTCTCCTCTCTCTTTTTTGAAACCAGGCAGGTTTTACCACTGAGCTACATCCCTAGCTCTTTTTATTTGTTTTTTTCTGTTTTGTTTTGTTTTTGTTTTTTGAGATAGGATCTTGGTAAATTGTCCAGGCTGGTTTCAAACTTGCAATTCTCCTGCCTCAGCCTTTGAAGTAGCTGGAATTCCAGAATAAGTCACCACCACACCTGGCCACCATATGTCTTCTTATTCATCTGTGCATTCTCTGTTCACTTTCATTAAAATACAGGCTTGATGAAGGTAGGGATTTGTTCGATTCACTGCTGTATTTACAGTAAGTGCTCAATACTTTTTTTTTTAAATGAATGATTATAAAGTGCTACAACCTGCCTAAATACAGCTGCTGTCAAAATTAATTTGGGGGAAGCTAAGGGTGTAGCTCAGTGGTAGAGCATGCAGTTAGCAAGTGTGAGGCCTTGGGTTCAATCCCCAGCATCTCTATCCACAAAATCTTAAGATTCAATTTTATTGTTAATAATTATTCCTTATATAAGCTAAGTATTACAGTACCATATCAACAAATATAGAGAAAACATTCATAATAAATATTTCATATACATTTAAAGACTATTCAATGTTGCAAAATAGTTCCTTAAAGTGAATACTTAAATATACCACTCTATTGGGATGATGATGATAGTTGTAGCAGCAGCAAACCCTTCCTGAGTGCTGTGTGCAGGTGCTGTGGAATGCTTTACATGTGTCAACTCACAGAATACTCACAATTCTGTTCTCAGGTTGGGGCCATTATTATTTCCATTTTTATAGATAAAGAAACACAAAAGTTGAGTGATATGATTACACACACAGATCTAATGAGTGTACAGGAATAAGAGATTTTCCTTAAATGCTAACTTATCTTCAGAATTCTACTCATTCAACAAAAATTTATATATTTACTTTAAAAATATATATAAAAAAAAAACTAAGGCAGAAAGCTTAAGTATCTTGCTATGGGTTACATCATCTACTAATAGAATTAAGTTATTTATATACAGGTCTTTTGATTATAAGTCAATAAATACTTACTGCTGGTGTAGAGGATTTTTGCTAGGGTCATTTCCAGTATAGCACCCCGGCTCCCTTCACCAATCATGTGCAACTTTGAGATGAAAAGAAAAGGGGCAGAAAAGTAAATCTTCATACAACGCCCACATAAACCATGAATATATTCATATAGAATGAATATATAATCCTTGCTTTATAATTTTTCAACATTTTGACTATAACAACTATAGTACATATATATGACTTCACTGGTATTTTAAGTTAATGAGTTTTGAGGGAAACACACTGACACATCTGGGATTCATAAGTACTATTACAAAACTGTCTATAAACACACATATTCATGTTTCAAGAAACACATGACATAAAACCAAATTTAAGATTATCAAGTATGGAATGTCTTCACCTGAATTGTATATATATTAAAATAAATTACTTTTTATTGTAAAGGTACTAAGCATATTCACATAATAATCAGTATGTTAGTATAATAAAAACGTCAATAAATTACAAAGTAGTAACCAACCTCATCTACAACAACCAGACCCAGGCTGTCAATCCTTCCAGTTTCAATCAAGGAGTTCACCAAGCTATGTCCTTTTTCAATAGTAGCAATATATAGTGATCTTTTTTCCCTTCTTTTAATTGGAGGAAATCTTCCTTTGCTTCCAGCATATTCTTCAACAAAGAAACCCAGTTCTATACCAAAGCTTGACAAACCTGAAATCTAGAATAGTAGTTACAATGAACAAAAGCAAAACACAAAGAACTCTAATTATTAAGTGCTCATGAGGATTTAAAAAACAAAAGCTAAAGTGGTATTTAATACTATCAATGGGAATGGGTCAGATTAGACACACTTATCTAAGAAACACCATAAAAATAAGGTGTTGATCTTTGCAAAATAAATGCAATGTTTAAACTACATAATGAATGTGAACATAAATTTCAACTGCCTCCGTTGTTGTCAATAAGCATCAGAATAACTCATTTATTTTATACAATAATTAGTTTCTGCCTTAGAAAGCAGGCTAAATAGTAATAGAACATTCACAGTAGAATTTAATCCACAATTAAAAAAATAAAACTAGTACTTGAAGGGATTTTAGGTAAGTATTCTATTACTTTTGTACATCCTAATAGTACTACTCCATCACGAAGAGGTACTGCTTTATAGTCAATAAAAGTCAT
Organism: Geosciurus inauris; assembly: GCA_004024805.1. Taxonomy (NCBI): domain Eukaryota; kingdom Metazoa; phylum Chordata; class Mammalia; order Rodentia; family Sciuridae; genus Geosciurus; species Geosciurus inauris. The sequence goes on from PVHX01008081.1 coordinate 28,772, forward strand.
TACATTTATGCTGGTGTTTAGATCTTAATGTTACAATAATATTAGCAAATAACACTTTTTTTTTTAAACACACCTTTTCTTGGACAATTGCCACATATGGAAGGATCATTAAAACATCCTTCCGCCGGCAAAGCAATTCTTGTAGCGTTAAAATCTCGGCCACAAGGGTTTTTCCACCACTCGTTGGTAAGGAATATATTAAATTTTTTCTTTCTTGCACAGAACTCAGTGTTAAGCAAGTATGTTGCCATTCTGTGGAATTACAGAGAGAGAGAGAGAGAGAGAGAAAAAAAAACAAAACAGACATCATTTCCTCTTTTCTTATTGTCAATCTCAAGAAAGTTTTCCAAGAAGGCACAAATCAACTCCTCCCTCTTGTGTTAATCTTTTCCTAGAAGCAAATGCAGTTATAATCTATGTTAAATGTCAAAAATCTCAAATGTGCAATGAACACAGCCAGTAAGAGTCTAGGACAGGCCGAGTTAGCAGTGTCAACAACTACTCTCCCTCACCACTAGCTGGAGACTGTTGTAAGATTCTAACTGGGCAGACAGGAGCCTGGTGGACAAGGGCTTTAGAACATCAGAGGAACAAAAGGACAGTAAAAGGATCTGTGGGACTTCTAAGGTCTTCCTTTTACATTCTGTAAGCAGAATATGTAAGCTTACCTTCTTCATTCACCCAAAAGCCATTTTACATACATTAATCTCAGCTACTCTGGAGCCTGAGATAGGAAGAGCAAAAGTTCAAGGCCAACCTGGCAATTTAGCTAGACTGACTCAAAATAAAATTTAAAAGGCTGTAGGTGTAGCTCAGTAGTAAAGTGATCATGTGTGAGGTCCTGGTACCAAATAAATGAATAGATAAGCAAAAAAAGAAAGGGAAATCCATATACGAACAATCTTTATATGTTCAATATACAGTTAAAGCAGATCATAAATGTGAACCAAAGCATGTACAAATTTTTTTTTTTTGGTACTGAGATTGAACTCAGGGGCACTTGACCACTGAGCCACATCCCCAGCCCTATTTTGTGTTTTTATGTAGAGACAGGGTCTCACTGAGTTACTTAGTTCCTCGCTGTTGCTGAGGCTGGCTTTGAACTCACGATTCTCCTGTCTCAGCCTCCCTAAGTGCTGAGATTAGAGGCTTGTGCCACTGTGCCCGGCTCAAGTACAAATATTTGAAAAGAATTATGCATCAGTTGGGCTTGCATATATTGTTTTTTAAAAATTAAAAGAATGATTAAGAGGATATTTACAAAGCTACTAAAATAGTTATGTCTGAATGACAGTGTTACAAATGATTTTATTGTGTTTTGTTTAGTGAGTCCTAAATATTCACAATATTTTTTCCTTTAAAAATATTTCAAAAATAGTAAGCTGGGGATATAGCTCAGTGGTAAAGGGTGCTTAATATGCACGAGGCCCTTGGTTTGATCCCCAGCACCTAAAACAACAAAATAACTTTACTATTTGACATTTAAAAATATTTCAGATTGGTATCACTCATTAGTCATCAAACTGCAGATCTTTATGCCACACAACCATATTCACATTTTATCCTTTACTTTTTTAAGTATAGGATGACCTGAAAAAGTAATATTTAGGAATATCATTTATCTTCACGTTAAGGAATAAATTATATTAACTCAGTTCTCAACACTTACATAAAAAACATTAAGCATTTAATTCTATGATAAGAAAGCGAAGGTAAAGGCATGAGGTTGAGATTCTCTAGCTCAGTGGTTTGCAAACTTGTGCATATGTCAGAATCCCCTGAAGGGTTGTTAAAACACAGTTTGCCAGGTCCCACCCTCAGAGGTTCTGATGCAGGACGGCTGGGTGCAAGAATGTGTATCTGACAAGTTTCCGGGTCATGTCCATGATGCAGTTCAAAAACTACACTGTGAGAACCACTGCTTTATCCTAATGAAAATTAGAATACATATTTATGCTTTAAATGGGTAAATTTACAAGTAAAAAGAGAACTAAGTTATTGTTGAAGTTCTTACTTAGAAGCTACCCATGTAATTATTGACAGCCATTACCAACATCTAACTTGGCATGTCTTTGACCAAGAATACCACTTGTAAAACAATTACCACCGCCCCTTTTATTTTTATAATGAGGAACTAAGTGCTTAAGTAATAGAATTTATAAGGAGAATGACAACCTCCAGCAGAAGGTAACCTATTAGTGTACCAAGTATGGTGTGCTAATTACAAAAGAAAAAGACAAGCTAGAGTCCTATCCTTAGAGAATCCATTCTTGAAGAAGATGCAGATTAAACAAAGAACAAGGTGCTAAGAGAAAAGTGGAGGAACAAAGTTAACATCTACTTCATGACTAGACCATGAACTCACAGATGATAAAACTCACAATGTAGAATTTATTACTCTTGTAGAGACTTTGTTTCCTGTAGTCCTGCTTCTCCAACCTGATTGTCTTCTCCCTGAACCCACATTTTCATACAGTTCCTAAGATCCCAAAAGGAGTTCCAGAAATACTTATAAAGTGATAGGTTGATGAACTGATCTCTCAGTATGGCAGGAAGCATGCCTTTCTTTGTTTAAAATGATGCATTGAAAATATATGAAAGGACCCAGAATTTTATAAAAAACAAAGTACATTATTACTACGCTACAATGTTTAATTTTTCACTTAAATGTTAATGCCACTGTTTTTGAAAATGCTTAATTTTAACCGATAGGATTACTGACTTCTTTCACTCAAGACATGGGAGCATTTAAAGGAATTTCAACTAAATTTTGGTAGAGAAAACACAGCTAGCTAACGCCAGCTAAGAAAACTGTGTACTGCTAGACAAAGAGAAAATAGGAACAGGGTTTCAAAAAAAGGATTTTGGCCTGCTTATACACGGGGTACCTGGCTCCAGCGCCTGCCCAACTACGAAGACCCCTAGCAGTTGCTCCCATGGACACATGGATCCTGTGCGGGAAACCCGGCTACTGTTCTTTGTGGATCTCCATCTACCAGGGCAGAACTTCCTACATGGGGGGATGCCGGACAGGATCTGGGGACAAACTTTTACTTCAACACAGCACACTGTGAAACTGCATCTCCACTGCATCCAAGACCACCAGCAGTCCACCCTTCATCCTGTTGCTGAAGCAGATGGCTTCTTTGTGAGACCCCACCTAAGACATTCTTCATCTGAGCGGGGAGATTCCAGTAAGCAACAGACAGCTCCACCTACTGGAGGTGAAAGGAAGCAATCCTGTTTATTTACATTGAAACTTTTTATTTTTTTTTATTTTAAAAATTTTATTCTTTATTTTTTTCTCCTAGTATTCCTTCTTTTTAGTCTTTTTGTTTTGTTTCTCTGCTCTTTTCTTCCTTTTTTTTTCTTTCCTCTTTTCTCTCTCTTGCTCTCCCCCCACCCCATCCCCAACATTTGTGAAACCAAGTATTTGTTATACAGTAGGGTACAGTAGACTGGGATATCTGATTAGAATACTACAGTTGTATTATATAGTCTCGTAACTCCCTCCTGCACATGGTTTATTTTTTTTTATGTTTTTTGGTACTGGGGATTGAACTCAGGGGCACTCGACCACTGAGCCACATCCCCAGCCCTATTTTGTGTTTTATGTAGAGACAGGGTCTCACTGAGTTGCTTAGTGCCTCGCCGTTGCTGAGGCTGGCTTTGAACTCCGATTCTCCTGTCTCAGCCTCCCTAAGTGCTGGGATTACAAGCGTGAGCCACCACGCCCGGCTCACATGGTTTATTTTTCTTAACTATCATGTCTCCTCGTTAGCTGTACTCTATTTTCTTCCTTCTTACTGGTCTTCCCCAACTCTCTTCCTCTCCTTTCTACTAATAGCCAACTTCTTTTGGATTCCTTTTGCATGCTTTCTAGGATATAATAACCATATCCTCAATTCCTACTATACATCAGCAATGAGTCCTCTGAAAGAGAAATTAAGAAAACTACTCCATTCACAATAGCCTCAAAAATAAATAAATAAATAAAATACTTGGGAAGCAATCTAACAAGAGTGGTGAAAGACCTCTACAATGAAAACTACAAGACACTAAAGAAAGAAATTGAAGAAGTTCTTAGAAGATGGAAAGACTTCCCATGCTCTTGGATAGGCAGAATCAATATTATTAAAATGGCCACACTACCTAAAGTGCTATACAGATTCAATGCAATCCCAATTAAAATCCCAAAGTCCTTTCTTGTAGAAACAGAAAAGGCAATCATGAAATTCATTTGGAAAAATAAGAGACCCAGAATAGCCAAAGCAATCCTGAGCAAGAAGAGTGAAGCAGGAGGCATCACAATACCAGACCTTAAACTATACTACAAAGCTATAGTAACAAAAACGGCATGGTACTGGCACCAAAATAGACATGTAGACCAATGGTATAGAAGACACAGAGAGTAACCCACATATATACAGCTATCTCATACTATACAAAGGTGCCAAAAACATACATTAGAGAAAAGATAGCCTTTTCAACAAATGGTGCTGGGAAAACTGGAAATCCATATACAGCAAAATGAAACTAAACCCCTATCTCTCACCATGCACAAAACTCAAAGTGAATCAAAGACCTAGGAATTAGACCAGAGACCCTGTGTCTAATTGAGGAGAAAGTAGGCCCAAATCTTCATCAGATTAGGCCCTGACTTCCTTAACAAGACTCCCAAAGCACAAGAAATGAAAGCAAGAATAAATAAATGGGATGGATTTAAACTAAAAAGCTTCTTCTCAGCAAAAGAAACTATCAATGAGGTGAACAGAGAGGCTGCATTCTGGGAGCAAATTTTTGCCACATGCACATCAGATAGAGCACAGATCTCCAGGATATATAAAGAATTCAAAATACAACACCAAAAAAAACAAAACAAAACAAAAACCCGATTGCTAAATGGGCTAAGGAGCTGAGTAGAAACCTCTCAGAAGATATACAATCAATAAAAAAAATGAAGAAGTGTTCAACATCTCTAGCCATTAGAGAAATGCAAATCAAAACTACTCTCAGATTTCATCTCACCCTAGTCAGAATGGCAGCTATCCAAAATACCAGCAACAATAAGTGCTGGTGAGGATGTGGTGAAAAAGGTACACTCAAACATTGCTGGTGGAACTGCAAACTGGTGCAACCAATCTGGAAAGCAGTTTGGAGAATCCTTAAAAAACTTGGAATAGAACCACCATTTGATCCAGCTATTCCACTCCTCAGCCTATACCCTAAATATTTAAAAAAGCACACTACAGTGACACAGCCACTTCAATGTTTATAGCAGCACAATTCACAATTGCTAAACTGTGGAAGCAACCCAGATGCCCTTCAATAGATGAATGGATAAAGAAACTGTGGTACATATACACAATGGAATATTATTCAGCAATAAAAGAGAATAAAATTAAGGCATTTGCAGGTCAATGGATGGAGCTGGAGAACATTATGCTAAGTGAAGTAAGTCAATCCCAAAAAACCAAATGCTGAATGTTCTCTCTGATTAGCGGATGCTGATACATAAGAGGGGTGGGAATGGGGAACATAAGAGAAATGGAGGAACTTTGCATGGGGGGAGGGAAGGGGGAATGGGTGTAGCAAAGATGGTTGAATGAGATGGTCATCACTACCCTAGGTGCTTGTATGAAGACACAAATGGTGTGACTCTATCTGGTCTGCAACCAGAGAGATGGAAAAATTGAACTCTATATATGTACTATGACTTGAAATGCATTTAAATAAATTAATAAAAAATAAAAAATTTAAAAAATTTTTTTAAAAAAGAATACTTTTAAATCAGAGCTTCTTACCAATCTGCATCCAATGTTGAGTCAATATTCATCAGAAACTGTGTTTCTTAGGTACCTAATGGACAGCTCTAAGCATAATGAAAAGGTTGACTTAGTATTACAAAATATTGAAAAAACTAAACTCAGGTGACTGATGACTCAAGTCTATTTCTTATCTGATTCCTAATGAAAGAAAATGAAAGCAAAATGAAAAAAGTATTAGGAAGCATTTATCTTATGTAGATATTACACATATATAAATAGATATATTTACTTATATGGGAACATGTCATATGATCAATTCACAGGTGTGTTGGATATGGGTGATATGGGTACACGTTTGTGTGTGTGTGGTATTATAGATCTTATTCGTACTCAAACAAACAAAGACATCTATGTGATATGTAAAAAAAAAGAGGATTTCAAGAACAGTGTGGTCAATATCCACAGGTAAGCTACCAAGAAGTCAGACAAGTTAAGTACTGAAATTACCACTGAGTTTAGACACCATAATCATCATGTCTGAGGCAAGAGCATAGAACCCAGAATTGGAGTGGACTGAAGAAATACTCAAAATAAGGAAAAATAAAGTAAGAACAAATAACTGGTGTGAGAAATGTGAGTATGAAGAGAAGAAAAGAGGTTCAAGGTGACAGGATAAGAATGGAAGGCTGAGACAAACAATACTTTGATTTTTCAAAAGGAGAAATATGACCATGGAAGCATTTGTTTCTATTTACACTAACTTTATGATAATGGAAAATTTTGTTTTTATTCCAAAAAAAAAAAAAGCATTACCATATAATTTTTCGATTCCTTTGAATTGAACATAAAGGTCTCTCACTTTGCTGGGCAATGAATAAAAAGGACCAAGATCATCTGATGAAGACTCAATTGTTTTCTTAGCAACATCAATTTCTTCAGATAGAAGAGTCTCTTTGAGCTGTTTACTCCTAGAAAATATTGGTATTTGGGCCTTTGCATTTCCAGTCATGGTACTTTTTAGATGATCTTTAATACTTTTTCTCCTACTTGTATCTGAATTATTTCTGACTTTAGAAGTGGATTCATCATTTTGTTGGAGTTGCTTTATGCAATTACAGGGCAATTCTTCATTCACTGTATTGGGAAAGGATGAGCTCCCATCCCTTTCTTTAGTCAACTGATCACCCAAGTCATTTGAAGAGTTCTGTAAATTTTCAAAGTATAAAACCTGAGAAGAAGGCAAATCATACAAAACATCAGTTCCAGGTTCAACAGTGACATCTTTATGCCCACTCTGGTTCTCTGTGTGTTCATCAGTTTTGTATTCAGTAAAGTTGCTTATAGTAGTAACACTGAGTTTGTTTTTTATGCTTTCTGAACAAAAATCTTCAATGGCAAAGTCTGTAGCATGTTTCCTTTGTTCAGAAAGTTGTATGTATTTCTGTTCCAAATCATCAACTTGAGCTAAAAAGGAGTTTTCAGTAAAGCTATTGTAGTCACCAAACATGTCCTCTTCACTGTCATTATGCTGGAAAGAGAACAAAAATACTTACAGGCAATTTCAGATTCATAAACAATAGAAGTTTCACTAGAGGGCTGGGGATATAGCTCAGTTGGTAGAGTGCTTGCCTCGCATACATAAGGCCTGAGTTCAATCCCCAGCACCACAAAAACAAAACAAAAAACTAATGCCTATGTATGACTATGGCATAATAAATCCAACTGTTAGGTGTAATTACAATGGACCAATACAACTTTAAAAAAAAGTTTTACTAGACAAAACAAGGCAAGGTGGGGTGGGGTGAGGAATCTCATGAAAATCAGAGAGAGATCTATAGAGGAAAGGGACTAAGAGGTGGGAAGTAAAGAGGGAGAGGAAAAGTGCTGGGAAATGATAATGGCCAAATCAAATTGTTATACTGTGTGCATGTATGAATATGCAAAAACAAATCCCATCTTATATTCGACTAAAACACACCAATAAAAAATGTGGAATAAAAAAATAAAATACATTACTAAAGCAAAGTAAATAATAAAAGCTACAGCCTAGGGCTCTACCAAGTATATAATTATCTTTAAGTCCTATAAGTTACACTATGAATAGATATTATCACCATTTATAGATGAAGAAATGGAGGCCCAGAGGTAAAGTGACTTGCCTAAACAGTGCTCCTGGAGTGCTGTGGCAACACTGGGTTGCTGCCTTTTTTTTTTTTTGTATTGGGGATTGAACCCAAGGCCTGGCACAGGCTCTAACACTGTAACATCCCTAACCCCTGGGATTCTAATGCTTAAACTTGTGCTAAATCCTTAAATGATGGCAAGAGTGACATACATCTATTGGGATTGCAGTTCACTAGAAGCATCTGAGAATTGCATCTCTCCCTTCCCATCCCTGGCTTTGAGACAGTGACTGGCTTATAACAAAACATTGTACCACAATATACTACAGAGAAATTCTGTTAAATTTAGAATTGAGAGGAGAGTGTGCACAATGACTTGGGGAGGTCTATTATACAGAAGAGAAACTTTGAGGCAGCAAAAGTGTAGTGACACAGAATTTGAAGTCAGAACGTAGTTTCTCAACTTCTCAAGGTCTGATTACTGTTGTAAAATCTAGATAATGTAGCTTGTTTAACAAAGTAACCAGGGCGTAATGAGTCTTCAATAAACAGATTTTATTAGTAAAGTAGGGGCAGTAGTAATTTTGAAGTCTGGGTTTGCTTCTCAGTTATGTCCCTTAGTTGCTAGATGTAAAATTTTTCTATCTACATTTCATGTCCGTATATAAGTAAGGATAACAAGGCAATACCTCATAAGTGACAACAGCAGTAACAAACAAAGGCGAGAGACGAAATGAAGGCTATTTTATCTAACTAGTTAATTGTTTGCACTTGGGAAGAAACTGACACAATTTGGCAGTTTCATGTCCTCTATACCTGATTTCCCACCCTTTCGTTGGGCAAGCTAAGCAGGAGGCCCAGGTTGGTATCAGCGCCCCAAAAGTGGTTAGTAGGACAAGGCCCTCGGGGGAATTTGAGAGCTGATGGGGCTGTACCTCAACAGGTCGCGCGCCCACGGTTTTCCGCCGCCGGCTCCCAGCTACCATCTCCTCCTCTTCCTGCTCATCGCTGGACTTGAGCTGGGCCGCTGTGGGCACGGCAAAAATGCTCGCTAGGCTAGGACGGTTCCTTTTGTGGACAGACACCCGCCGACGGATGCGGGAACCACCTTCATCCATGACTGGGACCGAAAACGCTGTACTGACTTTGTCCCCAGTGACTCACCCGCCAACCTCGAAAGGAGGGCTGGGCGGAGGTGGCTACAGGGAGAAAGTGCCCGCGTCTCCATCCACCTTTTGTAAAGACTTCAAGCTAATTCCCAGGGCTCTCAGAACGGAAGTTGGAGGACGAACCTAAGTGTCGCCCTCTGTCCAATCACAAATGTCACTTGATTTCTGGCGCGCTGAGGGAAGGAATCAAAACATGCTGCGCAGGCGCATTGAAAACCCCAGCTGCTTTTTCGTGTCTGCAGTGTTCGCCTACGGAACCTTTGAATGAAGTCCTTGAGCCCACAGGGGACGATTACCGGAAGGACCTATTTGGACGCTTTGGAAAAAGGAAAGGAAGAGGAATAACGAGGAACCATGGCAGCTGGGGTTACTTCTGGTGGTACTTTAGGGAAGAATTTGACACGCTGGGTAACTGCTGCTCTCTGCCTCCCAAATCCCGGAACTCGCGCGGGTAAAGTCTCCATTGTAGCACTGATACCATTGCTTTGGCCCTGATGGTCGGTGGAGTCGTCACTCTTAGCAAAACGAAGCTGATTTTGTAGGCGATAAAGTTTTTCCAAAATGGGTGGGAATCAGTAATGGCCACGACTACTGTTTTAGAACTGACGGGGCCGTGAGGTGTTAAGTTAACTCCTTAAAATTTTTTAAACATAAAAGAAAAGTGTTGAGTGGAATAATTCTGTAAGAAGGGCGCCGGGCCAGTGGTGCAGGCGTGTAATCACAGTTACTCAGGGAGCTGAGGCAGGAGGATCAGAAGTCTAAGGCCAGTCTACTCAACTTAACGAGACTCTGGCTTAAAAAAAAAAATGGGGATCTTGGGGATCTAGCTAATTGGTAGAGGCCCCTGGGTTCAATCCCCTGTACCGAGAGGAGGGGCCGGGGGAGTCGAGGGCCTAAGATTTTATGTATAAACTTGGTGAGAAAGAAACATTTCCAGAGTCATCCAGCAACGAACTTCAGAGGTCTAAGGTCCCAGATCAGAGCAGAATTGTGACATAGGCCCTCGAATCTATAATTTCTGCAATTTTATCTTTATTTTTCGTTATCAGTAATTACAAAGAATTCACTACTCATTTTCCCTTTGGTATAACAGTGCCTTTCTGTTGCTTCCGTACGTATTAGTGTTAAAATCTGTCTCTAATAAAAGAGTAAATGTCAGGAAGAGAGCAGGTGAAAGGTTTTATAGTTGGGAAAATATATGCCCTAACCCCAAAGTCCTGGAAGCCTTGGAATAACGTTTTATATCTTATTTTGCCCCAAATCTGAAGACTGTTAACTAGTCATTGTGAGTAAAAAGAATATAAAATATTTATGTTTTGTCTCTTGATGAATCTTACCTCCATACATTTTTGTGTGTGTGTGTGGGTGGGGGGTACTGGAGATCAACCCAGGGTCTCCCTCATGCTAGGCAAGCACCCTGCCACTGAAGTACTTGTCCAGCCCTTCTGAAATTTTATTTTGCCACAGAGTCTAAGTTGCCCAGACTGGCCTTGAACTTTTGAGTCTCCTAGCTCAGGCTGTGGAGTAACTGGGATTACAGACGTGCATACTGCACTGAGCTAAAACAGAAATCTTTATTAGCTACTCAGCTAACAAAAAGAACTGTTTATTACTGTTTGTTTAATTGCAGTGCTATGGAGAAGAAGTTGTTCACAATACAAACAGGTAACCAGCAATGAGGACCTGGTAAGAATTTTTTTCTTCATAGTAGTAAGGCATTTGCAAATATGACCAAATTCATGTAACTACTTGGAGTTCAGCTGTAGGACAAAATAATATAATCATCATTACTCTGAGTTTGGAACTTATAACTTACTGATTATAGTCACCTAGGTGAGTTAAGTAAGAGAATTCCTAGACTCTAGTAAGAAGTATAGCTTCTTGCCATGTTTCTTCCTAGATATTAAATATAAAGTTACATTATTTGGGAATTTCAAAAGGTAGTTTAGGTAAATAGAATTATTGTACATAATTGAACAAAGAGATTGTCCTACCTTTGTTTCATTCATCACTTTTGGTAGGCTGCCTTAATAAATGGCAGGATCAAAATTAAAGTTTTACACCAGGACATTTAATAATTTCCTCTAACCTTTGTTTTTATGAGTTTAAAGTACAATCATGGACTTGGGCAGCATAGATTTTCTTACTCCGTGGAAAGGTAATTTGTTTGACACTAATCATCTCACACGAAGCACTTACAGTGTTGAGAAGGAATATAGATAGTCTTTACATGTGAGCTGAATATAAAGTGGATTAAGAAAGCTTGAGAAAAGGGAAAAAACAAAAGCACTTATCTATTCCCTCTGGGCATCTATCTTGGTGATCTAATTCACACACCATACTTCAAGAGAATAAATGAAGTTTACTCCGTTTTCCTTTATTTTACTTAATTATATGCAGTGCTGAGAATCAAACCCAGTGCCTCACACATGCAAGGCAAGCGCTGCACCACTGAGCCACAACCTCAGCCCCAGTTTGCTCCTTTTCTAGGCCATAAACCCCACTGAGACTAATGAAAGATATGGATCCTCTCCACAGAAAAAGGCACACGGTCATATTCATTTGAAATTTTGCATACAATTACAGGGGATGGTGGACTTCAAAGCCATTTCTAAATTAAGTACCTCTATTCTGGAGACAAACTATCTGACAGTAGGAGGAAGGCCTAACAGAAGCTTGAGAGGCAGTAGTGAAGACAGAAGTCAAAAAGGCTAATACTAACTTATGTAACAGTTTGAGGCCATAGATAAAGCAACTGATAAATAAGAGCATGAATAAACTATTTAGCAATTATACTAACATAGGAATAGCATGTCATCTATTCTGCTTTAAGTTTTTCTTAAAGTTTATTGAATTTAAATTTAAAATGTTTAATCATCTATAATTGAAACAAAACATTTGAGCATAAAATTACTTTTTTTACCAGATTTGCATTTTTTTTCTCCCATAAACCCTTTTCTAAAAAGTTTATACTTTATTTCAGAATCTTCATGAGTTAATCCCTCCTTAGCCAAACTAACACAAAATAAAGTGCTTGTGCAAAATATGTATACAGGAAGAAAGGTACTATGTGCCTTTGGACGTATTTAAATATGGTTACTTTAAGATATATTTCAAATTCAAATCACATTATATCATGAGATTTCTCTTTCTTTATCCCAGCCTGTTCCAATGGAAAATCCTTATAAGGAGCCTCTTAAGAAATGTATCTTGTGTGAGAAACGTGTAGATTATAAAAATGTACAGGTGAGATTTGGTTTTCCTCCAATATGATACTTGATTTTAAGTTTTTGCCCCTTTGTTATTAATCAGTTTTATAGCATGTTTTATATAGAGGCAACTGTTTTGGTAACTTCATAATTTCAAATCTGATTATACTTCTGTATGTAAGATATCTTTATTCAATTTCAATTATTTACATTTAGCTCAGAATTTTTTTCTGTGCTCCAAAGATTTGAACAATGTAGCTCTTCATGGCGGTGATTCTCATTTGGTGGGTGTGAATACTTTGGAAAAAGCTCCTCTGGTGAAGTTGATCTTTGTACTTTACTATCCCTGTCACTGCTTCAAATGCCGTCTCTTGTCTACTCTCAGTAAATTAGAAGTGGCAAATTTAGGGGGAGTGAATGGTGCTGGAGTTAAGTGTACTGATGGTAATATAAATTGTAACTTTCTTTGAGGGAAAAAAGTATTAGAATACAGTATAATAGGAAGATTATGTAAAGTTTTAAGAACAGTGCCTGGCACCTACAAAGTGCCAAAGTATTTAAATTAATAGAACATAAGTTGTAGAAAATGGCCCAATCCTCTTGAGGATCTCAATGCAGTCTGATAATTTAGCTATGTAATAGCTTATAATGATAGATGAAATGTTTTGGTAATTTGTTATAAGCAGCAGTATTTTAGAAGGATATCAAAATAGCTTTAGCATTGAATGAATATGCTGATTAATCTGTTATTTAGCTGTATAGACTTTGATACACTGGATAGATCTTTCAGTATTTAAAAATGATTTTTTAATATATTATCTCAAATTTGTCTGAAACTTATTAGATCTTTATATTACTTGAAAGTCATATTTTTTTCCTTGAGATTTACATTCAGGGTTGAATAACAAATGTATTAATATAAATTTTTTTCCCTCATAAAACTCAAACCCAGCTTCTGTCCCAATTTATTTCTCCATATACTGGATGCATTTATGGAAGGCATATAACAGGTATTTATTTTTTAATCATAGCAATTTAAATGTAATAAGAATTATATCTATCTCTGTCACTTCAGAAAACTGGCAAGTTTTCAGATCATGTTATAAATCACTATTAGACCAGACACTATTGTTAGAACAGACTGGATTTAGGTATGTAAGAGACCTTCTTATCCCTCTGTTGTCCTTAGGGTTAACTACATAAAAAAGTTGGGCTTAAAAAAACTGTTCCTTATGTTGTGAATTATACTATAGACATTCTAAACTAAAACTTGGTGATGGCAAACTGTAGATAGACTAGATCTAGTCTGCCACTTGTTTTTGTAGTTTTATTTATATAGTGCCACACAGTTGCTTTGGAGCTACAATAGTAGAGTAGAGCAGTTGTGAATGGAGACAGGCTCCAAAGCCTGAAATATTTACAATTGTGGCCCTTTACGGGGGAAAAAAAATCCTGATCTTTGGCTTAAAAGTTGTTATAGTTTGACTACTGGCATTTTTATGAAATAAAAAAGTACTTTTAAAAATTTTATAGGTCTTTGTGGGAAGAAACAGAAAGAAATTACAAAAGCGATTAAGAGAGCTCAAATAATGGGTAAGTGTGCCTTGAACAACTGAATTAGTCAAAAGTTTGCTCATTATTTTTTGTGAAGAATTTTAATATCTCTTTACAGGGTTTATGCCAGTTACATACAAGGATCCTGCGTATCTCAAAGACCCTAAAGTTTGTAACATCAAATATCGGGAATAAATGATATAAGGTTTATTACCAATAAACTTATTTTATAATAAATTGACCTCTATTGACTCAAACTAACCTTTGGGCAGAAAAGTGTTTCAAGAGTGAGATCAAGAGTGATGCTTCCCCTCCCTATGACTGTTCACAGAACAGGTTGCTTATTTAAAATGTTAATACTCATTAAATTGTATGTACCTTGAACAAAAGTGTCCTGTATGATTATGTATACATGGTCCCCAGTAGTTCATTCATATAGTAATGAACCAGTAATATAGGAATAGGAAATATAGAAGGAGTGGCTTGTGTTAGAATACTATTTTAGGTCAGATTCTGTCACAGAAGTGATTACTTTAGGAAATTGGTGCAGCCAAGTGGAGTGCTTATGTAATATTTGGATCCCATGTAGTACCATTTAAATCATTTTTTTATTAGCAAATGTAAGTCTGCCTGGTTAGGAGAGCAGCTCTTCTCTCTGCAGACATGTACATTGGGCTGTCACAGGAGCACAAAGCATTTATTTATTCCTCGATGAGACTGTCCTTAGACTGATAATGTTCTTTTTTTTTTTTTGGTACTGGGGATTGAACTCAGGGGCACTTGACCCCTGAGCCACATCCCCAGCCCTATTTTGTGTTTTATGTAGAGACAGTGTCTCACTGAGTTGCTTAGCGCCTCGCCATTGCTGAGGCTGGCTTTGAACTCGGGATTCTCCTGTCTCAGCCTCCCTAAGTGCTGGGATTACAGGCTTGAGCCACTGCACCCGGCTAATATTCTTTACATAAAAGAATGAAGGATACATAAATCTATTGTCAATCATCTTCTCTTACTCGGGTGTTACAAATAGGGTTCAGACTGACAACCTGGTTCTGCTCCTCCTGCTGTGTTAAGTTAAAATAACCCTAGCAATCTGCACAAGTCATCCTAATTCATGATGTGGATTCATAAATATCCCATAATAATTAATGCATGTTAACACAGAAGATTAAAGTTTTTGTTACTAGATATAATTTTCTCTATTTAGTAATGTCTCTAGAAAGCAATACAGGGAGTACCTAGGTCAAAATGTGAATTCAGTATGATGTCCAGTGGTGAAGGCTTCAATGTGATGGAAAAGACATGTAAATACAACTGCACATAAACACTTTTTTGTTGTTGTTCCAGGGATTGAACCCAGGGGTGTTTAACCACTGAGCCACACCTCCAGCCCTTTTTTATATTTTATTTGGAGACAAGGTCTTGCTAAGTTGCTTAGGGCCAAAGTTGCTCAGGCTGGCTTTGAACTTGGAAACTTGCCTTAGCCTCCCGAGCTGCGGGGGTTAGAGGTGTGCACCACGGCCACCACATCCAGCCTGACACCTTTTCTTGTGTGTGTATGTGAGCTCACTAGATTGTCCAGGCTGGCCTCTAACTTCTGAGCACAAGTGACCCTGCTACCCCAGCCTTCTGAGAAGCAAGCAGCTAAGACTACACATGTGCACCACCATGCCCAGCTTAATAATATACTTTGTATCCTCACTTAAGGAATAAAATATTAATGACATAAAATTTATATGAATTTTCATATAAACTTTATTCTTCCCATGTTATGAAAATATTCTCTCTCCATTTCCAAGAGCCATACTAATTTAAAAGAATGTGTCTTTTTAAAGCCTGTTCCTCAACAGTTGTGAAAGCAAGGTGACTTTTAATTTTACAATAAAAGCATCTTGGGCTATGGGTGTAGCTCAATAGTAGAGCACTTGCCTAGTATGTGCAAAGCCCTGGGTTCAATCTCCACCACAAAAATATAAATAAATAAAAGCATCTGATATTTTTAAAAAATACTTTATAAAATAAATGCAGTAGAACTTATCTATGTAGTACTGTAAAAAGGTAAACATAATAAAAACAAAATACATTAGCCGTGTACTACTATGAATAGCTGAATATAATAAAAAAAATAATAGAAACATTTAGCTTTACCCTTCAACCAAATCAAAAGTCTTGTTTTGGGTTAAAAGGATCAAAATGTGGGAGACTGTGGATATTCACCAGAACCCTTTATTTTCTCAATCTCTTCATCTGTTTCTGGGCTGCTGGTTGTGGATGCTTTTTCTTGGTTACTACTATCAGTACCTGTCTTAGACAGTTTGTGTTCTCTCTTTAAGAGCCGTGACTTCTTCATTTTCCATCTTTCCTCTATGTCTAAAGCTTTTCGCTTAGTCTTTGGTGGTGTATTAGCTGGACTAGCTTCAGGAGTATGGATATATTCTACCATTAAGGTCAGGTTATCTACCACATCCAGATGGTGGTTGGTGTTACATCTACTTTTCGAAATATGCCTATCTGTCAAAGAGATAACACAAGAATGAAGAAATTCACTGTCTGGAAAAAAGGTCTGTAAAGCTTGACAAAGCAAAATGTTCTCCTGAGGGTCGTCTTGGCCATTCTTCTCTCCTAAACAAAATAAAATAACATAATAGGATCAACATTTTTTATTCCATAAAATTTCCATGTTCTTTTATAATTAGCTATTTGTCAGAAGAGTCAAAAAGATTTCAAATATTCTATCAAATTATCCAAAGTGAGAATGATAACACGTATAATGCCAAATTCCTATTTTTACCCCGTAATATTCTAGGAGAAAATTAAATTTAAGTTACATGCTTTGATAGCAACAAATACAGCATACCTACTTTAGTATCAGTTCCTTTTTTGGTAAGATTTAAGAGTATTAATAAAATGACTGCTTCTAGTCCCAAAGTGGACATATTCATCAGTTAGTGCAGTTGGTCCATCCATAATTCCAATCAATGAGAAATGCAAGGAAAGTAGTGATGTATTAACTTTTTACTTACGTGCTGCCTGAATCTGTGCTTGTTGCCTTTTTTTAATTTCTTGTTTTAATGTGTTCACATCCTTTATTAGTTTCTCTACTTCTCGCTCACTTTGTTCCACTTTTTTGCATACACTCTGCAAAATAAAATAATAGCATAGGTAAAACTCCACGTTATGAAATAATACTCTAGATTCACAAATAATATCAAACCCTCAATGGTACATAATATGAAATACTATTTGCCTTTCCTATAAATTTTATTTTAGTTTGCTATTTTCTAGAGGACTTAATTATCAAGGACTCTATGGTACTTTATAGGTTGTAAAAGAAACTGATAAATGAAAAAAAAACACAAATGATTTATTGTTATGAAAGGAAACAAAGTTTTTGATTCTTATTAGAGAAACTACTTTTGAAAAGCAAACTAGCTGTGTGTCATCAATTTTAAAAGTATGAATAATTCCATTTAAGGACTATATCTCAGTAACAACAAAACTTTATAAAAGATTGTGTTCATATTATATGAAACATAACTAACTTTTAATTATAGGGTTAAAGTTAAACCAGTTTTAGTAGATACTTTTAGAATATCTACCCAAGATGGTCAAGATATGGAATCAATGTAAATGTCCATTGACTAATGAATGGATAAAGAAAATGTGGTAATATATACACAGTGAAACACTATTCATCCTTAAAAAAAGAATGAGTGGTGCATACTTGTATTCTTAGCAACTCAGGAGGTTGAGGCAGGAGGACAGCAAGTTCAAAGGAAGCCCGGGCAATTTGGCAAGACCTTCAACCTAGTGAGACCTCATCTCAAAATAAAAAGATTTTAAAAGACTGGGAATGTAGCTCAGTGGTACAGCACTCCTGGGTCCAATTCCCAGTACCACAAGGAAAACAAAAAGAAGTCAGCTTGCTTATTTCACTTAATGTCCTCCAGGCTCACTCATATTGTCACAAATTATGGAATTTTTTTTTTTTTCATCCCCAAACTTTTGAGACAGGGTCTTGCTTTTTGCCACAAGAACATGTCCTAAATAAGGGTTGCTTCTTCAGCATGGATTCTGGAATGAAGGTGACATCTCAAAAATGAAATGGCTATAGCCAAGACATATATACTGTGGGTAAGATTAAACTGTTGTTCACTACTGAGATCATAGTCTTTATGACAGGAGTAAAGGAATACAATATAAACCTGAAGTCAGGTTATCCCTAAGAAATTTCAGTGATCATCTTGATATGAACTCTAGAAGTGGTCTTTAAATGCTTGATGTTAATTTACCTTTAATTCTTCTTGTAGTGAAGCATACATTTCATTTATCTTATGTACCTCCTTTAAAGATCCATCTTCTTTAAAAAATTCAGAGCTGTGAAAAATTACAGTGTCCTCAGATCAATATAAATTATAAATAGACAAGTAGTAGAAGGAAATTTGGAGACTGTAAAACAGTCTAGTTTTCTTGAGTAATATATTCATTTTATCAGTTTTCCTTTCATTTTTATTCTTGTTTATGTAATAAACTTAATTTCAAAAAATAAGTAAGTTTAGTGGAAAAGCAGTTCAGGAATCTTACCTGTGTGTTTTTACTGCTCTTTTAAAACCAGTGGACATACAGGAACCTGATACAGTTTTATAACCCAGCTGTTCAGACATGCCCAGATTGGCAACCACTAAAGGGACCCTATAAAAAAGTCTGATGAAACAATTTACATTTTAAAATGTAAATTTAAAATAAAGAGAAAGAATAGCAGGTACACATCACAATAGACTACTTTACCTCCACAAGATCAAACAAACAAAAATCCCCATTCCTTACTATTTACCAAGATAGAATTTACTGATTTGAGCAACATGAAGCAACCAGTTTCTAAAAGTGGTAAAACGAACATGGTGCAAGAAAAATTTGTGAAAAATAGTTTACCAGTCTCATCCACTTAGCAATATCCTGTCTCAAAAAAATCAACAGGAGCTGGGCGTGGTGGTGCATGCCTGTAATCCCAACAGTTTGAGAAGCTGAGGTAGGAGGATCACAGGTTCAAAGCCAGCCTCAACAACTTAGTGAGGTTCTAAGCAACCTAGTGAGACCTTGTCTCAAAATAAAAAATAAAAAGGGCTGGTGATGTGGCTCAGTGGTTAAGGGCCCTTGGCTTTAATTCATGGTACCAAAAAGAAAAAAAAAAAAAAGGGCTAGGGTTTAGTGATAGAGCATCTTAGATTCACCTTAGTATCCTAGCACCACCAAACAAAAAAAAGAAAATTTGGCTGGGGATGTAGCTCACTGCTTGCTTAGCATACGTGAAGCCATGGGTTCAAACTCTAGCACTGCAATTAAAAAAAAAAAAAAGTAGTATAATTTGAGCATCCCTCATCCAAAATATGAAACTCTAAATATGAAATTTTCCACAAGTGGGAAATTCCATACCTGCTCTCATGGTCAATGACAGGTCCCAGTCAAAACACGGGGGCAATAAAAATACTGTATAAAATCATCTTCAGGCTATATATAAGATATAAATGAACTTTGTGTTTAGACTTGAGTCCCATTTCCTAGATGTCTGCAAATATTTCAAAATCTGCTATCATGTTGAGTGCCATCTGGTCCCAAGCACTTGGGATAACCTTAAGGTATTAAGTCTGAGATTTATCCCATTTTCCACGAACGATAAATTTTATCTTAATTGGTACTTTTAACCTAATCCTCATGTTCAGTAAAAATGTTTATAGAGCCAAGGGTGAGTCCCTGTTAGACTCATTTTGGTAGACCATCAGAAACTACCTTGCTTCTTTGCAGAGGTTACAGAAAAGCTGCACAAGTACCAAGCTTAAGTTCTACATGATATCAACAATTATTTTTCTACCTTAAATAGTAAATAAGAGCAAATCTCAGTGCTGAAGTACAAGTCATCATTCCACACTCGGTTTCTAATTTCCTTATCTGACCTTCATTTTCTCATCTGTAATTAGATGGGTCTCTTCAGAGAGTTATTGTGACAATTTAATGCAACACTGTATGAAAACTTGATAGATTGCCAAAAGTACTATAAAAATATTCGTTTTTTTTCTTATTAGCTTAAAATAGCCAGTGACCAACTAACAGTTACCCTTTTTGAGGTTTATACAAAGCATGTTCCAGCCGATGAGTAGAACAGCTTTCTGTTATAATACTTGGTGTTAACAGCAGAAAAACAAGTTCTTGGCTTGAAAGATGCTTCTGTAAGTTTCTGTGAAGCAGTCTCTCTCTAAATGTCATGATCTGATCTGAGTGACGACGGAATTTGTACCAACCTACCACAGTCTGAAAAAAAAAATTAAATGCATATCTTATTGGTTGTAATTATTGCATGTCTTAATATAATTTAGCAATAAAACTGAGGCTTATAATGAACTTCCTTTTTGCGATACTAGGGTTTTAACCCAGAGCTTCACACATGCTTAGGTGAGTGTTCTATCACTGAGCTACATGTCTCCAGTCCTTTTTGTTCTAAGACATGGGCTTGCTAAACTGCCCAAATTGGCCTCAAACTTAAGATCCTCTTACCTCAGTCTCCCTAGTAGCTGGGATTATAGGCATGCACCACCTTGCCAGGCTTAAAATGTCTTTCTTAATGGTAATATTTGGAGCACTAAAAACAAAGAATTCACTTAGATGCTTTACCTTTGAAAGTATGCAATGTGACTTACAATTTATTTTCTATTCTGTTAAAAGGCCACCATTTTGATCAATGTAGATTAAAGGAGGAAAAGAATTCTTGACTTACTCTAGTCTATTAGGGCATGTACTATATTGCAGTCTTAATCTTTAGTAAAAACACATGAAAAGTATTAATACTATTGTTTTACTTAATAGGTAGCCACTCCCCCAAAACAGTTATCTGTATTGATGCTTAGTTTGTTAAATAAGCTTAGTTGATCCCTTAGCTTTTACCTGAAATTTAAATGGGAATGATTATTACATAGTCCCCAAAAGTTGGATTCAAAATGACCAAGATCACATGAAAGAGTTTTATAAACTGTAACATGTTAAACAAATGTGTTGCTAATATCATCAAGTCTTTTTTTTTTTTTTTGGTACTAGGGATTGAACCCAGGGACACTTAACCACTGAGCCACATCCCCAGCCCTTTTTTATATTTTATTTAGAGACAGGGTCTTGCTAATCTGCTGAGGCTGGCTTTGAACTCACAATCCTCCTGCCTCAGCCTTCTGCGTTGCTGAGATTACAGGCATGCGCCACCACACCCGGCTACTAAGTCATTTTTTAACCAGAAAAATAATCCTGATTTACTGAAAAATTAGTAATTGGAACAAAGAGAAAAACAACCACCTTGATTCATAGAAATCATCGTCACAGTTTCAACAACTCAATTTTACATTCATACTTTTAAACTGAAATTAAAATTGCTTCTGTTTTTTAAACCTAAAACATTTTTACAGGAACATTTTTTAAATACTCAAATGTAATTGAGAAAAAAGTCCAAGCATTTTCCACTAAGTATGTTTTTTGAATGACACGTCATTACCGAGTCTGCTTTTCTTCTCAAGTCAAAGATATAAAACTTTAAGTGGAAAAAAATTGTTAACTTGAGAAAATTTTGCATTTAGGAAAAATAATTCATCTTGACTGTTAAATAGCTTTTAACTGAACATCAAGCAAGCTGTAGAGAATTCAAATCAAGTGCTATACAGAAAGTTGTCCCTGTGGTATAAAAAACAGTAACTGCAAAGTGAGGTGCAATGGCAAGTGCCTGAAGTCACAGCTACTTAAGGGAGGCCGAGTTTGGAGGATCACTTGAGCCCAGAAATTTGACACCAACCTGGGCAACATAGCAAGACCCTGTATCCAAAAGAAAAAAAAAAAAACAAAAACAAACTACAGCTAAATAAAATAACACAAACGGATTGTGGAAATATAGAAAAGAGATCAGTGCTAAATAGAGTAGTCAAGAGAAGGATGAGAAGAAGATTGATACTTTTAATGACTAGTATTGTATTGAAAACAACTTCTCTGAATTTCTGGAAAGAACAAGCCTTTTCTTATCTGCTTTACTGGATACTGTGAAGACAAATATTGCTTAAAATTTCTGTCAAAGTCTTGCTTTTAGGAGATGAAAATAATGCATATAAATAGCAAAAATAAAAGGTAAACCAGGAATACCTTTTTGACACTTGAAAATATTTTCTTCAGTGCATGCTCATTTACTTCACCTGAAGAATTATAAAAGCTGTAAAAGTCACAAAAACATTTCAAATAAGATAGAAATTTGATACTTTTATTAACGTTTCAAATTTTAGTTACTCTTAACTCAAACTACCCAAACAAAATCAATACCTACTTGCCTGTCAGTTGGAATTCCTAAAGTAAATACTAGAGAAAGTTCACAAATTAATAGACTTAAAATGGTAGAAATATGATGTCCATAGCAGTGAAAAGGAAAAGGAGTAGAGAACCTTCAAGAGATAAGTTTGTACATCATATATTTTTTAACCTAAAACAAAACAAACTATCCATTAAATACAAGTATTAGTAAGTTCATACAGCCAATTCATAATTAATTTGGTTTTATTTATTAATTTTTTTACATTATTGATATATGTGAAAGAATGCATACTGAGTATTGAAGCACATTAACAAAAGGACAATTTATTGCTGATTTCAAAAGTTATTGTTTTAGGACATGGTTGGGTTTTTGGGAAAAGTAAGAGAAGGGAATAAGTTGGTTGAGTTCAGTGGTCTTTATTATGTAATTGGAAAGTCCAAAATAAAGAAGAATCAGAGGATAATCCTAAAGGATTCTAAAACATTTGCTTCTGACTTTCTTTCCCTTCTGATGAGATTGCAAATGATTTGCTTCCTCTTAGCACTGAGATCAACAATATTCTTTTCTATGATGGTAAAATGTTAATACAAAATCCTGTATAAATAATATTCATTATAACAGGCTTTTATTGGGCAATTCCAAAGCATACACTGAAAATATTCAGTTACATAAAACTGAAAAAATATAACCTAATAGATAATGTTTCTAACTTACAAAGAGTTAAAAATTCTCCCATTAAAAACATTTTAATAAGCCAGACATTATGGTGCATGCCTGTAATCCCAGCTACACAGGAAGCTGAAGCAGGAGGCTCACAAGTTCAAAGCCAGCCTGACATCTTAGTGAGATTTGGTCTTAAGAAATAAAAAGGGTTGGGGATGTAGCTCAGTGGTAGAGCACTTGTCTAGCATGTATGACATCCTGGGTTTCATCCCTACCACTGCAGAAAAAAAACAAGAAATACTGATTCTTACAGTTTTTGCCCTACAATAAACTAGTTATTTGGCCTTCATTAAACCATGAACTTTGTTTGTTATGCTGCTTTGTTTTTAAATGAAAATGACATGTGTGAAACTTCTGAGGAACAGGTATTTCAAGTGGCTCTCCTATGTCTCCTTCCCTTAATCTTGTTAGCTGTAAAAAGGCTAAGGCATTACTGGATTAGATGGTTTCTTCAGCTCAGTTGGTCTGATTATGATAGAGTTGCCAAAAGATACTCAATCACTTTTCTGTCTCTAAGTCCTTTGCTGGTCCAGAGGATTCCTCAAAGAAGTCCTTTCTCACTTAACAGATATTTTTGTATGTCCATTGTATATTAAAGCACTTTATAAGGTAATTTTTTTCTGGTACATCAATATTTAGGAGCACACTCAGTCCCTTTTTTTCCCACCTCTCTGGCAGAGATCTTTCTTACCTCAACCATGAACTCCCCTGTAAATTTTATACATTCTTGGAAATGTGTATGTAGACAGTGTGACTATAAGACGGTAATGCTTCTTCTCATGTGGTTTAAGTAAATCAAAGCTACTTCATTAAAATTATGGTTACATGTTTTCTTTGTAAAAATTCATTTATTTGTGTACTTTTCTTTTTTTCTCTTTTTTCTTTTTGGTACTGGAGATTGAACACAGGGGCATTCGACCACTGAGCCACATCCCCAACCCTAATTTGCATTTTATGTAGAGACAGGGTCTCACTGAGTTGCTTAGCGCCTCACCATTGCTGAGGCTGGCTTTGAACTCGTGATTCTCCTGTCTCAGCCTCCCTAAGTGCTGGGATTACATGCTTGTGCCACCGCGCCCGGCTTATTTGTGTACTTTTCTGTGTGTATGTTATACCTCAACAAGTTTTTAAAAAATACAGTATATTAGAGCTAATCGCTCTATTACTATCTGTAGGACTAAAAGCACAAACTTTGACCCTAAAGAAGCAATAGGAACAGGTTAAAGAATATAACACTATATACTACCCATGTGACTGCACCATGTTCAGCTAGAGAGGAGAGTTGTGCTTCATTTGTGTACAATGTCTCAAAATTCATTCTATTGTCATGTATAACTACTTAGAACAATTATTTAAAAAAAAAAATTGAACTAAGGGAGAAAAAAGCAAGTTCTGTCCCCGAAGAAACTCTTACCTGTATATATAATTATATTTAACAAATTAAACAATATTTGGTATATTACATTTTAAAAATATATAATACTAAAATATATTAATGAAGAAACAGTTGCTAAAATAAACTAGAATCAAAGGGTAAAAAAAAGGGCTGCTATCAATGTATGAGAACATGCCATTTAGTGAGTTTATAATATGCAATGAAGTTGCAATAAGGTGGGTGTGAGATGGAGAAGCAATTATCAAGGTAAACTGGTACTTGCAAGAGGCAGCAGAGAACAGTAAAGTCAGTAATGTAATAGAGAAACAACTATAAACAGGGTTGACAATGCACAAGTGAATTTTCAGGTATTAAAACAACAACAACAACAAAACCTTCATAGTATAATTGATAACTAAAATAATTAGTTTTAAAACTTATTTCACTTGCAGAGAATTAACTTTCGCAATGTATAGTTTACTTGCTGTTACTAGTACTATTACTCACCTAAAAAGCCGGTAGCATGGAATATATTTCTGAATGTCTAGGGAGAAAAAGGGATGAATAAATGGGTTGTGTAATAAGGGAAATCCAAATTACATTAACACTTGGACTGAAACTCAGAGCAAGAAATGGTACTCTTAGCACAATTACACCGAATTTTTGGTTATGATTAAATTAGTTAAATAATCATTTGAATAACATACCAAGCATTTACTTTATGCTAGGAAGTACTTTAATATTATCTCATTTAATATTCACAAAACAGATGCCATCATTCTTCTTCTTTCAAAGATGATGCAATAGGCTGAGCATGGTGGTGCACAACAGTATTCCCAGCAACTCTGGAGGCTGAGGTAGGAATGCAAATTTGAGACCAGCCTCAGCAACTTACTGAGATCCTATCTCAAAATTTAAAAAAAAAGTGGGGGTGCGGGGAGGCTGGGAAGATACATAGTAGTAAAATACCCCTGGGTTCAATCCCCAGTACCAGAGAGAGAGAGAGAGAGAGAGAGACAGTGACAGAGTCAAAATTCAAACCTAGAGTTTCCCTTGGAACCACAATGCTGTTTTGCCTCAAATAATGGTTTAATAACTGCAGTACAAAAGATAGGTTCAAAGTTGCAGTATTTTCATTGTGTACTAAAAAG
Source organism: Geosciurus inauris (assembly GCA_004024805.1). Lineage (NCBI taxonomy): Eukaryota > Metazoa > Chordata > Mammalia > Rodentia > Sciuridae > Geosciurus > Geosciurus inauris. The sequence goes on from PVHX01008081.1 coordinate 54,170, forward strand.
GTTATGCACTAGGGGCCGGGGCTGTGGCTCAGTGGTAGAGCGCTTACCTAGCAAGTGTGAGGCACTGGGTTCAATCCTCAGTACCTCATACAAATAAACAAATAAAATAAAGGTATAGGGTCCATCTACAGCTAAAAACAATATTTTAAAAAAAGGTTATGCTCTATTCCTGTTAGAAATATCTGTCAAATAGAAATATCTTGTTTTATTTCATAAAGCTTTTGTCTGTTAGCTACAAACTAAAGAAAACAAAAACAAACCTCAATATCTTTTTTTAAAATATTTTTAGTTATACATGGACACAGTGTCTTTATTTTGTTTACTTATTTTTATGTGGTGCTGAGGATAGAACCCAGTGCCTCACATGTGTGAGGCAAGCACTCTGCCACTGAGCCACAACCTCAGCCCCAAACCTCAATATCTTTTAAGAGGCAAATTTTATTCTGTCAATAGCAATGTTAAACTAAGAAGAAAAAGTAAATACTCTCTTTAGATACTTTTCTTCTAGCAAATGTATGTTATATTTAGATAAATCCCTATTTGCAAAAACACAAAACAGAACTAATGTGTAACGGATAAGTAGTAAAATGGACTCTAGTGTGCAGACAAGATAAAGTGTAAAAATGACAAACATCTCATGGACAATTGTGAGGCAATAATTTGTCCATCTTGGATTTTATTTATTTATTTATTTTTTTAAATATTTATTTTTTAGTTGTAGGCAAACAGAATATCTTTATTTTATTTTTATGTGGTGCTGAGGCTCGAACCCAGTGCTTAATGCGTGCTAGGCGGGCACGCTACCACTGCGCCGTAACCTCAGCCCCCATCTTGGATTTTAATCTGTTCTCTATCTGTGTTAAAGTCATCTAACATTTTAAAATAATTTGACCAAATACCTTAAAGCTTTTAGCAAAGTACCTGTGTGCCTAGTATAGTTGCTTAAGAAATCTCTACTTAATTAAATTTTTCTAAATATGTTAGATTCTTTGGGTGGCATGCTAATTTCAATTAGGGGGGAAATGCTCTAAGAGCTTGCTTTTAAAGCTCTAAAGTGTCTGAATAGAAAAAAAAAATCAATAAAGTTAAATTACAGACTACTTGGGCTGGTGGTGTAGCTCAGTGGGAAATGTATGCTTAGTATGCGTAAGGTTCAATCTCCAGCACCAAACAAAAAAACAACCTGTATAAACATGTGTGTAACACATGACAAAAGGTCATTTTTTTAGTTATACAAATTAATTAAAGTAACATAGTCCAATGGAAATATAGTCAAAGAATGGAACAGGTCTGTGATTTTCAAGGGCCAAAAAAAAAAAAGAGTAAAAAACAGGAATATTTAACCTCTTTTGTACTCAAGAAATATAAATTAACAGTAGCTCAGTGTTCCAGGTCTGGGGTTCTATCTCCAACAGCACCAAAAAAAAAAAAAAAAAAAGGCAAAAGCAAACTACTTTTTAAAAATTTATCAAATTGGCAAAGATTAAAAGGTCTTAAAATACTTTGTGTCGGCCTAAGTATGGAGATGACGCACCAAAATACTTTGTGTCGGCCTAAGTATGGAGATGACGCACCAAAATACTTTGTGTCGGCCTAAGCACGCACATGTATATACTGTGGAAGAGTCTAAAATGTGACAAATTTTCCAAAGTACTATTAGCTAGTCTACCTGTATGAATTTGGTTTTCAGAGAGACAAGGACACAGAGATATACATTCTAAAGTATTCATCTTAATATTGTTTGTATTAATAAATAGAAACTTATTCATAGCTGGTTAAAAAGTATGCTATATCCATACAATGGGATAGTTATGGCCGTTAGAAAGAATGAAAAGTTATACCCAAGGCAAATTATATCTGCTTGCCAAGCAGTCCCAGCTAAAGTAGGAAGATGAATGGAGTCCAGGAGTTTGAGGCCAGCCTGGGCAACAGAGCAAAACCCTCATTTCATTAAAAATTTTTAAAAAACTTTTTTACCTATAACATCACAGTAACATCTAGGAATTGATAATATAAGTCAAATGTTTATGTACAAGGATAGTCATTGTAGTGTAATCTATAATAAAAATGGAAACAGCTGATTATAATTTATTTAAAGGACTGCTTAAATCACAGAATAGTGCAATATACTGCAGTGTTATGTAAAATGATATAGAGATTATAACTTGGGAAAACAATTATGACAAAATATATCATGATGCCAAACCTCTTATAAAGTACAACACTATTTTGTTTTAAAAAAGAAATATATGTCCTGCTGGATGCAGTGGCACACGCCTGTAATCCTAGCAGCTCAGGAGACTGAAGCAGGAGGATTGCAAGTTCCAACAGCCTCAGCCAGTTAGCAAGGCCCTAAGTAAGTAACTTAGCAAGACCTTATCTCAAAATAAAAAAGGCTAGGTACTTAGCTCAGTGATTAAGCACCCTTGGGTTCAATACCCAGTAACCAAATAAATAAACACACACACACACGTATATATTTAAGGATATATATATCCTTATTAAAAGCTGTGTATATTAGGTAATCAGAAGACTTCCTATATATTTTAAAGCTCACTTTTACTTTTTTTCCTAAAAGAACAGCTGACAATAGCTGTTTCTTCCTAGTTTCCCCGCAGCAGTTTTATGTGCTTCCTATATTTCACACTGTTTCATTCAATGGCCATAATTTTAATTGAAAATGAGCACAATATATTTTTTAAATTCTGCTTTTAAAAGCAGCATATTTTTAACAATGTAAAAAATAATAACATGCTGATCTCTTTCAGCATAAACTATCAAAAACAGACAAAAATAAGTAACTCACCAATTGTATAAACAACTTCAACATCATCCATTTGGGAGTCGGTAATGCTATTTTTGGCTTCCCCTTTCACTTCCCCAAGGAGAAAACCTTCCTATAAGAAAAAAAGCAGTATATGGAATACACTGATAGAATTACTGTCTAGTCTCTTAACCAATTCATATTTCCGAGTATTTTACAGTGTATGTATGTATTTTACAGTGTATACTACTAACTGGGGGACATACAAAGACCTAAGGTGCTTCCAGTTTAATCTGAAAACATGACCAGTTAAATAAAAATTAGAGCTGGGTGCAGTGTGCAAGCCTGTAATCACAGCACTTAGGGAGGCTGAGACAGGAGAATCATCGTGAGTTCAAAGCCAGCCTCAGTAAAGGCGAGGCGCTAAGCAACTCAGTGAAACCCTGTTTACATAAAACACAAAATAGGGCTGGGGATGTGGCTCAGTGGTCAGTGCCCCTGAGTTCAATCTCCAATACCAAAATAAATAAATAAATATTTAAAAAAATAAAAACTAGAGGAAAAAAATGAGAAGATTATAAATGCCACTGTGATTTTATAAAGGGGAAAGAGATTAACATAGCCTGTAATAACTGGAGAAGGCCCTGTGGGTGAGGTAAGAATGGAGTTGACTTTAAAGGACTGAGAGATAATGTGTGTGGGCAGAGCTTGAAGCACTTAGCACACCTGAAAGCATAAAAAGCTTAAAGCCAGAAGTGAGCACACACTATCTGAGGAACTAGTAGAACAGTTTGCCTTGGAACAGAGGCTTCTGTTTATATAGAACATAGAGCAGAGCCAATAATAAAACATCCCATATGACTTGCTGGGGAGTCTGGATTTAACTTCTAGTAGTCAGTGGAGGTTTCTAAACTAAGACACAACGAACAATGTTTTCAGATTTAAAATTGTGCAAAATGGGAAAAAATGTACAAAATATGAAAGATTAAAGATCTGGAATTCAATTTGAGTCTGCTTTCTAAAAGGGGTCCTGTAATCTCTATTTGTTTAAAACTACACGTGTATCACCACAGCAGTGGTGAATTTGTTGTAGTTCAGACTATTCAATTATTCCATTAGGTATATTTAAAGACGAAGTGTGGCCAGGCAGGGTGACCCATTCCTGTAATCCCAGCCACTCTGAAGGCTAAAGTAGGAGAATCTCAAATTCAGATCAGCCGCAGCAACTTAGTGAGGCCCAGGCAACTTGAGATACCCTCTCAAAAAATAAAAAGGGCTGGGGATGTAGCATAGTGGTAAAGCATCCCTGAGTTCAAACCCCAGTACCAAAAAATAGACTCAGTGTGCTTGGTAATGAAATTTTATCTTTCAAAAAAATTAGTTAATAATATGGCAGGGCGCGGTGGCACACGCCTATAATTCCGGCGGCTGGGGAGGCTGAGGCAGGAGGATCGCTGAGTTCAAAAGCCAGCCTCAGCAAAAGTGAGGTGCTAAGCAACTCAGTGAGACCCTGTCTCTAAAATACAAAATAGGGCTGGGGATGTGGCTCAGTGGCTGAGTGCCCCTGAGATCAATCCTCAGTATCAAAAAAAAAAAAAAATTAATAATATGTAATAATAATGCTCCCCCCATTTCATTAAAGGATAAAAAGCACTAAAGGAATGTTTCTACAATGTCTTTACTTGAATCAAGGTGGAAAAAGCCCAGAACTGTACACTCCAGTGTTCTTGACTTTGGTACTTCGAAGACAAAAAGTAAGAAATGCGTAGCAGGGACAATTCAAGTCCAACTATCTAAAAAACCACCATTTAAAGAACTTAGTTGAAAAACCTCACTGACAAGAAGGTAATTGACAAGGATTTTACCGTGAGTTTTTCATTTAATAAATGTTTAGACAATAGGCACTATATTTTTAAAAACTTCACTTCTTAATTTCATCCAGTGGTTCTGAAGCTAGGCAAAACGTTTACGTGTTTGGGGGAAATTTATGGCTAAATTATAACCAAAAGTATCAGAAAAGTAAATAGCAGCCTTATAATTTTAACAAACTTGATGGCAGTGCAAAAAAAAAATAAGGTATCTGATACATCAAATTAAGGTTTTTTTCATTCACTAGGATTTGCAGAAAAACAGCCACCAGATGCAGTACCTATTTTTACTCCCTCACGATCCTACCATATCCACACACACCGGAGCTGCCCGGTATGAGAAAGTCCCGGTGGTCTTTGCAATCGACCAGGGGTAATCAGGCGAAACGGAAAGTTAACCCGCAGCCTCCCCAGCGGTATCGGAGGACACGAGATGAACTTTCTATCCGTTAGAGCCCAAGTTTGGCCAGGAAAAGGGCAGACTGATGAATGAGACTGGGGCGTGTGGGGCACTCGGGCAGGGGAAGGGGAGCAGAGGTTAGGCCGGGGAGGGCTACTCTTGGGAAAGGCTCGTCGAGCAGGAGGCACCTCCTGGACGGCGAGGGAAGAGACGGCCCGGCAGCGTCGGGAGAGCCCGTGGACGGGGATCCGGCCACGGCGCGGTGAGGAAGGAAGGCTACGCGCCCAGCTCACCGTGTCCGAGTCGGTGTTGAGGTGCTGGAAGGAGAGCGCGCCGAGCACAAAGCCGGAGAGCACCGCCGACGTGCTCTCGCCCTCCATATCGCCGCCGCGGTCGCAGCTCTGCCGAAACGACCCGCGCGGGGGGCGGGGCGTGGGGCGCGGACCCGGACCCGGACGCGGCGCGGCGGCAGGGGTGGGGCTTGGGGGGGCGGGGCCAGGAGCCCGCGCACGGGCATCCCTGCATTCCGTGGAGGGAGGCGCGCCCTCTGTTGGCGAGGCGGCTGTTGCGGGGTGCCTCCTTGGTTTATGCTGGCAGCGTCGCGCCCCTGTCCGCACCCCTACAGAAGCCGCGAGCAGGTTTCTGTGGCCAGCTACTGCAAAGCGACACGTAGCATATATGAAAAACCATGAAAATGAACAGTGTCGACAGTGTCAAGAGAAATGATGGTTATAAGAATAAGAATTTCTTAGCAACATTATAATAGCACAATGTGATGTGCCGCTTTTATAGTTTTCAAACTGCATTACACTGCCCTTTACCTATTGAAACTCCTAGAATACTACTAACCATTTCTGGGATTATTGGTTTTAGCATATTCCAATGATTTCATATGGAGTTGTGTTTATGTTTGGTGTGGTACTTTGGTTTATTTGCTTGCTTGCTTGATAAGCATGATCATACTGTGCTGTATCATTTGACATAAATGGTGAAGTGAATGGGAAGACCAGGGCTTGAAAAATATGTTTTACACACCCATGTGAATATATGTAGATATGAAAATTATCCTTTTTTAATGACAAAGCTGGCAAAATATCGGACTACTGGATTGAATTAGTATTGCACATTTCTGGATTTTATTGTGTTACAGCCATGTTTAGCTGATAACATTGAATGATTATATATTTCATAAAATTAAATTTTTTGTTTCTGTTTCAGCAGAATCACAGTTGATAGAAAAAAAGAGTTACACACATTTGTGTTTTGTGGGCACTAATGTTATAAAGGATTAAAAAATAAAATAAAACCTATTGCAAGATATGAAATAAGTCCCAGAAAATATGGTCAAATGATGTTTTTGTTTTTCAGTACTGGGGATTGAACTCAAGGCTTTGCATATGCTGGGCAGTGCTCTTCCACTGAGCTAGATCCCAAACCCTTTTAAAATTATTTTTTAATTTTGAGTCAGGGTCTCACTAAATTGTCTAAGTGTCCTCAACTTATGATCCTCCTGCCCCAGCCACCCTACTGGCTGGAATTACTGGTGTACACAGTTGAAAGATCTTTGACAAGAGTACCAAGACCATTCAATGGGGAAAGGATAGTCTTTTCAACAAATGCAAAAAAAATGAAGTTAGACTTTTACCTTACATTGTATACAATTAGCTCAAAGTAGATCAGAGATCTAAATGCAAGAGCTGAAATTGTAAAGCTCTTAGAAGAAAATACAGGGCAAAATCTCCATAACATTGTATTTGGCAATGACTACTTGGGTATGATAGCAGTGGTATACATGATGAAGGAAGAAACAGACAAATAGTTCATCATCAAAATTGAAAACTGTTGTATATCCTAGTATACTATCAAGAGAGTGAACATTACAGATACCTGTGGTCTCAGTGACTTGGGAGGCTGACGCAGGGGGATTGCAAGTTTGAGACCAGCCTAGGCAACTTAATGAGACCCTGTCCCAAAATAAAAATAAAAAGGGGGATGAGGATATAGCTCAGTTGGTAGAGTGCTTGCCTTGCATGCACAAGGCCCTGGGTTCAATCCCCAGCACCACAAAAATATTAATTAATTTTTAAAAATAAATAAAAAGGGCTGGAGGTGGAGATCAGTGGTAGAGTGCACCTGTATTCAATCTCCCCAGTAGAGAGAGAGAGAAAGTCAACCCATAGAATAGGATACAATATTTGAAAATCATGTATCCTATAAGAGATAAATATCCAGAATATTTGTAAAGAACTATAACTAAACAAAAAAACAACCAACCAGCTGGGTGTGATGGCACACTCCTATAATCCCAGCAACTCATGAGGATTAGTTCGGTAAGATCACAAATTCAAAACCCAGCCTTAGCAACTTAGGGAGGCCTCAAGCAACTTAGCAAGACCCTGTCTCAAAATGAAAAAGGAAGCCAGGAGTGGTAGGGCACTCCTGTAATCCCAGCACTTTGAGAGGTTAAAACAGGAGAATGGTGAGTTCAAAGCCAGCCTCAGCAACCGCCAAGTGCTGAGCAATTCAGTGAGACCCTGTCTCTACATAAAACACAGAATAGGGCTGGGGATGTGGCTCAGTGGTTGAGTGCTCCTGAGTTCAATCCCTGGTACCAAAAAAATCAAAAAATTTTAAAAAAAATAAAAAAGGACTGGGGATGTAGCTCAATGTAAACCACCCCTGGGATCAGCCCCCAGTACAAAATGAAAACAAAAACAACCATGAAACTTGAAACAATGGGTCACAAAATCAACCAAAGAGCAAACTTGAGCAATATTCTGAGAAGCCTTATCAAATTGGCTGACTCATCTTCCCTTCATGGGTCTTACAGAGGCTGATAAAAACATTAATTAGCAAGAAAACGGGAGAAAGGCAGAAGGGAGAATGTAGATATACCAAAAGGGTAAAAATGTTTAGATGGTTATTAAGAAATGGTGTGGTAGGCTGTAGATGTTGCTCAGCAGCAGAGCATTTGCCTAATATGCACAAGATCCTGAATTCAACCCCCAGCACTGCAATAAAGAAAGAAGTGTTTAAAATTAGAAAAAAAAAAAAATAAGTCGGGCGAATAAAACAGACATCAATAGGATTGAAACAAAGGCGTTCCAGAGTCAGTCTAAGAGAAACGAGACTGCATGTCCTGAGTATCTTTTTCTTACAAATTTCTGAATAAGCCCTTTCTATTTTATTATGAAACTATTCTGGGGACCATCATCTATTAGAATGATTCTCTTATGCTACCCAAGAGAGTTTGAATATTTGGGGTTTTAATATTTTCTATCCTTCAGTCATAGGGGTAATTTAAATTAATATCTGATAGCAAGCTAGTGCTACGGTTACCAGAGTTCTCATTTTAGTTAGCTTTTCTGCCACTGTGACCAAAAGACCTGACAAGAAAAACAGAGGAGGAAAAGTTTGTTTTGGGCTCACAGTTGCAGAGGTCTCAGTCTATAGACAACTGAGTCCATTGCTCTGGGCCCAAGATGAAACAGAACATTATGGCAGAAGGGTGAGAAGGAGGAAAGCAGCTCAGGCCATGACAACTAGGAAGTAGAGAGAGCTCCACTTACTAGGGACAAAATATAACCTCGAAGGCATGCCCCTAGTGACTTGTCTCCTCCAGCCACACTCTACCTGCCTATAGTTACATATTTAATCCATATCAGTGGATTAATGCTATTGATTAGGTTAGACCTCTCCTAACCTAATCATTTCACCCCTGAACATTTTTGCATTGTTTCACACATACGTTTTTAGAGGACACCTTATATCCAAACTGTAACAGTCCTAGAACTGTCCCTGGCTCTACTGGATGCAACAGACCAGTCTTGCCCACACAGCCCAGTTTGCTAATCAAAGATAACCAGTGGTGAAGGGTAGGAAAAGAGTTTTAATCAGTGTGGCCACAGCAGGAAGAACAGATGTAGCAATACAGTGACCAAAGATCTATCTTCAAGGGGCTGACAGAAACTGAGGTTTTATTAGAGAAGGAGAACAAAGGCAAGGTCTGGGGGCTTGTATGGCTGAGAGGTTTGCTTGGCTGGCAGAGTAAGTCATTCTGATCAGACTATGGTCTGGTTGATCAATATCTCAGGACTAAAGCTCTGGGAAGGTCATCATCATTCAAGGGGGCAATTCAGTTCCTATCATGAGATGATTGCTCCTGCTTAGGGAGCAGCTTCAGTTCTGTCATGGGATAATGCTCCCTCTTAGAGGGACAGTCTCATCATGAGGAGATTGCTTCTGTGAAGCTAACTGCTGTAGGGTAGTTTCAGTCCCATGTCATAAATATGCTTACTAATCAGACCTGTGGTTGCCAGAATCCAAGTTAACTGCAGAAGAAAGTGGCTCAGGAGAAAAACTTAGAGATAAATGGAGTTAGAGAGGGAGAAAATGGAGTTGGTTAGGTCAGTGATGGGGACCTCCTCTCAGTTGGAAATATCTAGTCCAAAATCCAAGTATTCATGTTGGGAGGTCCTCACAAATTTTGTCATGAGCTTCAGTCTAGGCTTGTGCTATGGTTTCAGTGTACCTTCCAAAACTCATGTTGAAATTTGCTATTTTGATGGTATTAAGAGGCAGGAGCTTTAAGATGTGATTAGGTCATGAGGACAGATTTCTTCATGAGTAGGTTAATGCTCTTATCTCACGTGAGTTCCTGATGAGTTCGGCTTGATTTCCTGTCTCTGTTCTCCCTGTCTTTGTGCACAATTCTCAACATGTGATACATTTCACCATGGAGGAGTAGTACGAAGATTGCCTTTGGATAGGATCTTTTGTGGTGCACTTTCTAGCTTCCAGAATTGTGAAGGGGTAAAATATATACATATATTTTATATATACCTATGTATATTTACAAATTATTCAATCTGTAGTATTCTGTTATAATAGCAAAAAATTGGACTAAGATATTTCTTTCTGTGATTTATGCATGCTTCAGGGGAAAAGAGCAAGGGGAAGGTGATGGTGACCTTCCTGCTTCTACTATTTTCTCAAATGCAATGGTACCATACTTTGGAGAACCATGATCTGTAACCTTATTACATTAGCATTGATGGCCAGGTGTAGTGGCACATGCCTGTAATCCCAGTAGATCAGGAGGCTGAGGCAGGAGAATTGCAATTTCAAAGCTAGTCTGATGACCTTAGCGAGGCCCTGTCTCAAAATAAAACATAAATAAAGAGTTGGGAATGTGGCTCAGTGGTCCTTTTAATCCTTGATACAAAAAAAAAAAAATACACAAACGAAAAAGCAAAAACAAATAAATAAAAAGATTAGCACTGATGCCTGAAATCCAGAACAACACTGTGTGCTTAGGCAAATGTTCCTTCTAAAGGTGAAAAAAATGTGGATATAAGTAGAGAGAAGAATAGTAGCTGAAAGTAAAAGAATAAATGGGTTCTGTAATGAGAGAAATCCAATGTATTACAGCAACACTTGGATAGAAACTCAGAGCAAGAGATGACATTGTCACTTAGCACATCTTATATATCAGATGCCTGAAAATATAACAGTGGCTATTCCCTTGGGAGTTGTCATGGGCAGTTACTTTGACTTCTCTTCCCTTTGCCCTCACAAGGTTATTTCCCTTCCCTTTGCCTTGTTGCAAGGGTTATGTTCTCTCCCTATGCCTAGTATTCTGAATTCTAAAGAGAAGCCCTACCTAAATGGTTAAGATGTTAACTGCTAAATAATTTTTCTGTATATTTACAGAACCCAGAACATCTGGTGACTTTCAGATAACATCAGAATGTGTAATGCCCCTACTTGCTCTGTGTGTGTTTGTGTGTGTGTATTCCTGGGGATAGGACCCAGGGCCTCACACATGCTAGGCAAGTGTGCTACCACTGAGCTACATCCCCACTCTCCTTCCTTGTTCTTTTAATCCTATGTATCAGCTAACACAAAGGATGTAAATTGACATGAGGTTTAATTCGCAAAAAAAGTAATATACCTATATAAAGAGCTATAGGAACAAGCCCTACGAGGTTGAGGTCCCTTGTGATGTTCTGGCCAGAGAAGAAGGAAAAAAGAGGCATAAACTTTGGAGGGCAGCTGAAGAACCCACTCAGTATATAGTCTTCCTGCCCATTGCTCCCTGTACTTCCTTTCTGTCACTTTAAAAGACATTTATGTTAGCCGGGCGCGGTGGCTCAAGCCTGTAATCCCAGCACTTAGGGAGGCTGAGACAGGAGAATCGCGAGTTCAAAGCCAGCCTCAGCAATGGCAAGGTGCTAAGCAACTCAGTGAGACCCTGTCTCTACATAAAAAAACACAAAATAGGGCTGGGGATGTGGCTCAGTGGTCAAGTACCCCTGAGTTCAATCCCCAGTACCAAAAAAAGAAAAAAAGACATTTATGCCACCAGGATGGAGTTTTGAGGATTATAACTGCTCCATCTTCCAGGGTTCTGACCCTTGAATAAGCCTGACTCCTTTCCATCCATTCTCATCTGCTAAATATTGGCTTTTGAGCAGTAAGCAACCCTGATATGGGTCTGATAACAAAAAGGTAAAGCCATATATTACTAAAACCTCTCCTGCTTTGGAACCTGATAAGATCAAACTGAAGCCTGTAACCTGAGTTGCTTCCCCTTGGGAGACATTTTCCTATGATGGGATAATGGACTGACTGATTATTAATGATTGAATGGGATTCAAGATATGTGCTACTGTCTTTTAACTTTTGTGATCCTTTTGCTGTAAGGGATGTATGGTCAAAGACCAGACACTTGCCTGTGGTATAATAAACAAATATTTGATCTTTGTTCCTGGTTTCTGAGACAGAGCTCCAAAAATCCTAAGAATTTATGGGATTTTGTAAGCTAATGCCTGACCCATAGGAGAGGGAGTGTCTCTAAATAGTTCAGGATGGGGAACTAATCATGTGACTGGAGAGTTGGAACTTTCATCTCCACCATCACTGTCCCTACCCCACCTCTAAGGGAGATAGGGAGGTAGGGACTGAGTTCAGTCACTCATAATGGACAATGATATAATTAATTTTGCCTATGTAATGAGCTTTCCATGAAAAACTCCTAAACTATGGGTGTGCTTACAGTTTCTCCCCCAGGGAAATACAAGAAATGAGGTATAGTCTTATTCTATATTTGGAATTTCTGTGACAGCCAGTAGGTATTTTACATGTATAAGAGAAAAGGGTTTATGCCCATTGGAAAAATAAAGCTAATTGATCAAGTTGTCAAATAACATAAGAATAAAAAAAGAATGCCTATCAAAAGAAGAGCAATATTTTAGCTCCTTTTTTTTTTTTTTTAAGCCACTCGGCAAGGCTTTATTGGAATGCGCGCCCTCGGACCAAATCCCCCGTCCATCAGAGCGGGTCGGGAGAAATGGCGTCGGAGATTCCGTGCATAGAGAATTTCAAGAAAACCCGGTCAGGAAGGGGAGGGCTTGGGTACAGGAAGAGAAGGCCAGAGTCCTTCTTGATGGGTCAGGAAAACTCGCTGATTGACAGGAGGCGTGTCCACTAGTGACGTCACATCTGGCTTGCAGCTCCGCTGACCAGCTTCCTTGTTTGGGCATCTTGGACCCTGACCAAACCTGACATCCCGGCCATTTTGGTAATATAGGAGAGCAGATTCTGTCTGACTGCTTCGAGCGGGATTAGGGGCGTCGAGAGATGGGGGTGCAGCCAGGGCATTGGTCAGGCAGGGAGGCAGGGAGGCAGGGAGCATCTGGTTGTCAGTCATGTTGCTTGAATGTAGAAACATCATCTGTGGGTAGGAACAGAAGCTTGGGAGAGATTACTGATTAGCAGAAAAAGAAGGGGGGGCTGCCGAGAAATTTTGAGTTTGGTGGGAGTCCAGCGCGATGGGAGTTTAGGGCTGGTCTATTCTGTAATGAAATTTGTTTAAGTTTTTTTTTTTAAGTAGCGGTTACTGCATAATCAAGTCCTCTCGCCTTAGCCCAGAGGCAGTGAATGGGGGCCAAGGAGAGCCCTATTATTACCAATAGAAATATGGCCCTTTTGTGTCCTAGAAAGGGAGGTAGTAACAAGTCATGGTAATTCAGCCTCATTGTACAGTTAAGTAACAAGGCTGGAGAGGACAAGGCATGTAAACCTAGTGTTTAGTTTTTAATGTCATAGATGTCTGTTTTTAAATTATTTTAAATGCCCAGGAACAGCTGTGTTCTTGGTTTTGCTAGGTGTTTAAGATGAAGCAAGTCAAATTGACTTCTGTTCTTACCTATTGTAAAGAGTCACCTTTTTTCCTGGGAGGCATCCTTGAGGAACTTGAAGGTAGCACGTTAGCTGCTAGTGGCACCTGCTAGTGCCATCTGCGTTAGGACAGGTCGAAGTCTGGTGAGGTCTGATGCTGATGCTGCTGATGCGGCTTCCCCAGGAAGCCTGAGGGACAGTTTCCCTTCTTCTGCGACCTTCCTCTTCATTGTATGGCATTTGATTGGCTCTTCAGTTCTCTAATGGTCTCAGTAATCTCCCTGATCGAGAGGTTCTGCGGCCCAGAGATGTACAGTGCTTCAGAGAAGTTTCTTCACTCCTTGGATTCAGGTTGACTCAAAGGGCAAAAGCCAAATACTGCTTTTTTGGCCCTTTAATTTAATTTTAGTTTTTAAGTCTTGATCTTAAACACCTAGCAAGCCAATCTCACCAGTTATGAAGTAAGGGTACTGGGCTTTAACTTTAAGGCCTATTTATCCTATAGGTGATGGCTGATTTATCTTAAAATAATCTGGGTTGGTTTGTTCTCAAATTAGTACCTCTGTAGGATGTTAACATAATAGCCATAGAGTTTTAAGGAAAATATAAAATAAGATTAATAGTTTGTGTAATAGCTATCTTAAAATTTGGGTGATTTATATTATACCTTCTGGTTGAAATCCTAGTAATCTTTACAATACAATCCTTTGAACATAACTTTAAATGAACTAGAGTGTGGCCCACTTTGAATATAATGGCCCATTGTAATAAGCTGGGAGACAGAAATTTATCTCGGGTAAGGTAGGGCTGCTTGCAAAATCTTAAAGTATCTTAGTTTTGAAGTTGATCTTTGTTTTTAAATATCATTTTATAAAGTTTAGATACATTGTTTTTTTTACTTTATGAATGTTAGTTAATATAATATGATATTACATTTAAGACATGAATTAAAGGGAGGCTGAGAGGGCTTTTAACCTTTTTGGTGTGGAAAAGTAGTAACAATTATGTCTTACAATATTAGACTTTAAATAGATTAGGCTCTCATTTACTTAAGGAAACATTTAAATTTTATCTTAGTGTAAAAGGTAACAAAAACTCTATCTTATGGATAACAGGTTTAGTTATAGAAATAAACCCTCAATAAAATTTGTTATCCTTGGGGCTGGGATTATGGCGCAGTGGTAGCGTGCTCGCCTAGCACGCATAAGGCACTGGGTTCGATCCTCAGCACCACATAAAAATAAAATAAAGATATTCTGTCACCTACAACTAAAAAATAAATATTAAAAAAAAAAATTTGTTATCCTTATAAGTGTAAAATTACCATACAACTTTAGTTTGGAGGACATCAGCTTGATTTAGCATTCTTTAAAGCTTCTATTTTAAAGACTGTATACCTGGAAGATATGAACATATTTAATATAAAAATAGGACTAATAGAACCATAATTGCATCAATGTAGTTATATTAATCAACCTTAGGTCTCAAAGAAAAATCTAGACTTTAACATAGTTATTTAAGCATAGTTGTAATTTAAAATCCGACAAATGTAAGAAAGGTATCTTATTAAGAGCAGAACAATGTTTTAGATTTTTATATCAGTACATTGAAGTTTAAATTGAATAAGCTTATATTAATTATAGTTAATTAGTCATAAACATAAACCTTAGAAATTTACCCTTCATTTAGATCCACATCCCAAAATAATCCTTGTAAACTGTGAAGTTAGACAAATTATTCCATTTCAATGATAAGAGATACCTTATGTTATTTATAGCACTTTAAATGAAACAGTAAAAGCCTTTAGAGATTTAAAACCCTTTGAGTTGAAAGAAAGGACAATTGAGTTTAACTCTTAGGTTTAAATTAAGTAAGCTCATATTAGTTACGTGGTGGCTGTCCTCTGAGGGAAGCAGGGAAGTTTCTGTAACACAGAGAGTTATTAAGGTAAGTGTCTTAGGAATTTACAAGTGATAGGGTAATACAGAGAGGCAGAAGGCAAACACTGACTTATATCAAGACATTAGACAAGCATATTTAACAGTAACATTTTCCCTTGAAGAAATTTTTGACAATGAGATATATATTAGACATTTTATAGACATTAACAAGTTATTAGTCCTTTGACCACGTGGAAAGACTTGTGAGTTGAGTAATTTTAAAGATGTGTTTATTTTTGTTTATCTAATTCAAATGTATTTGGATCCATTTTTTAATTTTAGTTTATGAGTGCTCCATATATTAGATTTGATATATAAACACATGTAAACAATACACAAGACAAAACATGTATAGACATCACATGGAAAATAGAGGCCTCTTAAATTAGAGTGTAAAAAACTTTTATAGTTGGATAAAATACATCTGATCAGAAGTTTTAACTTTAGCATGCAGAATCAAAACCAGGAACTTAAAAAAATATATAGAGAGAATTTAAAATCCTAGAATCCTAGAAAAAAATGATACAGCTGTTAATTATTTTAATAAAGCAACAGGAGAAAAAAGGAGAGGGTCTAGAGAGGAGGGAAGGAGAAAGAAACGTCAAGTTAATTTAAACATAAGTCCCTTTTGTTTTGTGTATTAACAATATCTATCTGGCAACAGAATTAAGAAATCAACCTTTTTTTTTTGAGCTAAGTAAGCCTGGGTGGAGGGGCGAGGGCGGCGGCTGCAGGATGCAGCGGGAGCATGGAGCCGCGCACTGCCGGCTACCTGTGCGGGTGGAGCAGGTCGCAAAGGCGCGCTGGTGGTCACCATGAGCTGCGGCGAACGCAGCTTAAACGGAACAGGGATTTTTGCTCTGTGGCAGCTGCGCGCTAGTCTGTCCCAGCGGCGCTTGCCAACAGAGAGAGAGAGCTTCAGTTGCCGCGGGAGCACACGCAGACAGAGCGAGAGACACAGAGTGGCAGCTGGGGGAGCCGAGTGAGGGAACGGGGAGAGCACAACGAGAAGAACTTGAAAAGACAGAACAGAGGGGAAAGAAGGGAGGGGTGAGAGCACACTTCCAACAAAGCCTTGGTGAAAGGAATTTGTCCATTTCCCCAATCAGTGATAAAAAATAGCCAAATCAGTGAAGATTTAAAAATCAAAAGTTCCTTGTGATTTCTCTGTGGCCCTGGGAGGAGTGGACGGGAACATAAATTGGCGTCCCAAAGAATGCTCGCGCCCACGGGAGAACGGGGCCAAGCGGAAAATTGAAGCGTCCTCCGAAATTTTCTGGGGCCCGGACGGCAGTGGCGATTGGCTAACACAGAAACTGGAAACATCTTTCCAATCTTCGTGGCCTCGAGCGGACACAGTGCCCGCCGGACAGAGGGCCCATGCGCACATGCGACTTACAGGATGGGCCTCTGGAGTGAACGGTGGGGAAGGGGCAAGCCGAGAAGCCAGAGGAAGCGGGGACCTACCTCACTCTTGTCGGTCGGGGTGGGGAAGACAGGGAGTGGCTCAGAATTCTCCCAGTTCGAAGGGCCTGCCTCAACCGCGGTGCGGAAGAGGTTCAAAACCCTCCCGGGTTTCTGGCACCATTATGTAAATATCACATGACCAGGAGAAGATGAATTAAGCCACTCGGCAAGGCTTTATTGGAATGTGCGCCCTCGGACCAAATCTCCCGTCCATCAGAGCGGGTCAGGAGAAATGGCCATATTTTAGCTCCTTTATTAAACTCATGTGAATTATAAATTTGCCTCAGAGGGATGTGCTTGCATAAGTTGGAATTTAATAATATATGTATCTATTAAACATTTGTGGAATTTTAAATAGGTGGATTAATGAAAGCTTAAATCATTTCAAGAAAAACTGTATTTTTATTCTATTTACATTTTCAGATATAAAATTTTTCTCATGAAAAGAATTATAAGAAAAATACAGAAAGCAATGATTTTACTTATAACACAGACCAAATTTTGAACAAGTATAATTTTAAAAAATATTTAGTTTTGATAATAGTAATAATTAATAAGTATCATAAAGAAAAACATAAGTTATCTTCACAGTGTACCACTAATGGTATAGTTTCTTCAAGATGAATGGCATGAGTAATGGCCATGGACCTGCCTAACTCAGGTGTCCTGCAAGAGAACCCCCTGTATGGGGTCACAGTTTGCTGAGGGCCTCCACCTGGTGTGTCTATGAATGCTGTAGCCATCACCCCCCCTGTGCCAGCTAGGCAGTGAGCATGGTGCCAGTGTTAACGTGAACCATTCTTAGGAGATTCCTGTAATAAGGGACTTTGGCTCAAGGACTCCCCACCAATCAGGGTGCAACATTCTTAGCCTGAAAGGCATCCTGAGACTCCTATTCAACCCTCCTCCTTCCTTTTTTCTCTCCCAGCTGTCAGACATGCATGGCTTTCTGAGGCTTCTTCCTGTTTTGTCCTGCTCTCTTCCCTTTGTCCTTCATAGATGTCTCTTGCACATCGAATTCCATCTTTTTTTTTTTTTTGGTACTGGAGATTGAACTCGGGAGCACTTGACCACTGAGCCACATCCCCAGCCCTATTTTGTGTTTTATGTGGAGACAGGGTCTCACTGAGTTGCTTAGTGCTGAGGCTGGCTTTGAACTCGGGATTCTCCTGTCTCAGCCTCCCAAAGTGCTGGGATTACAGGCTTGCGCCACCGCGCCCGTTCGAATTCCATCTTTGTGACTGCTTCTCAGATGATCCAGACTGATATACAGTATTTGCTTTTTCTTATCACCTAGGAAGGACTTTCAGAACCATAAATGTCACATTTTCAAATTTGTGCTAATTTTTAGAAATTTTCCAAATATAAATGTACTCAATGTGTAATATAATGAGTTTTAGTTTTTGTTGTAGAAATGTATCTTTCTAAAAGCGTACAAGTATTATTTTTTGAGAAGTAATCTTATCAACAATTTTGCTTTCTTGTATTTTTCTATATAAAAAAAGGATAAATCATAAGGTTAAAAAGTCTGTGGTATGGCCATTCCTAAGGTTATAGACATGAAGATTACTTTATCTGAAATTCCAGGGAAATTTTTAATTGTATAATTATGATGGCATTTCTATTTGTTATTGTTTCATTTCATCTGTTAAATAAATACAAGGAAAACTACACGTCCCATAAGAGATCTGCTCACTGAGGATGCACCTCTGCTTGGTGACGTGCAGGGGGCACTGTGACAGTAGCTGTGAAAGAAAAGGTCTTTGGGTGGAGACTGTAGAGGTTATTATTATGTAATACCAGTTAATAGATCTGAATATGCTATAATGTACCAAAAAAAAAAAAGCCTGCTTTGAAAAAATCCATGGTGATTGAATAAAAATGCCTACAAATGATGTAGCTTATCCTGAATAAGTATCACTGGCTTTTTAAAAAAAATAGCCTTGTACATCCACAAATACAAAAAGAATAGAACTCAGGCAAATAAGATAAAAATAACTGCAGAAATAGAGGTGCTGACTAGTGTTTTAAGAATTATTATAAACAGGGTTAATAGACTAATTTGAACTCTAATAGAATAGTGCTTTAGATCAGTTCCAAGAGCAAGGGAAAAGTTCCAGTGATGTTAGTTCAGCTAACCCTGAGGAGGCATCTGGATGCAGAATTCCAAAAGGTATTAGTGTGATCTGAGCCAGTATTAATGACTGTAGGTACCAGGTTGTTTCTGATAAAAAATGAATTTCTATAGCTTCAGTGAATAATTTAAGTTAGGTTAAATAATGAAAAAAAAATCATTAGCCTGGGTTAACCAAAAAAGGACATATATATTCCAATCTTATCCACCAAATCACTTTTGGCAATTCACTGACTCTCTTTTCAGGATCAGTAACCTGTGCAGTTGCGCACCGTGCTTTGAGAAGGGCTCCATGCTTTAATTCTCTGCTGTCCCCTTCTTGAAATTCTGAGTAATTTTGAACAGAAGTTTTACATTTTCAGTCTGCTGTAGGGGCTGCAAGTTACAAAGCTGGTTCCTTTTTTTTTTTTGGTACTGGAGATTGAACTCAGGGGCACTCGAACACTGAGCCACTTCCCCAGCCCTATTTTGTGTTTTATGTAGAGACAGGGTCTCACTGAGTTGCTTAGTGCCTCGCCATTGCTGAGGCTGGCTTTGAACTCGGGATTCTTCTGTCTCAGCCTCCCAAAGTGCTGGGATTACAGGCTTGAGCCACCACGCCGGCTAGAAAGCTGGTTCTTTTTTGAGGTTTCCTCATTGGATACGAATGGACTACATTGGAAGTGCAAGGAAGCTTCTGTTGTCAAACCAATCTCAATGTCATGTCGGGGTCTGTCTGAGACATTGTTAGGAAGGATTCTGAGGTCTTATTTGGGGCCCATTGAGAAAGTGTTTTGGCTAATTAACATGTCACTGTTAACTGGAAAGAGGATCCTCATGGGACATATGTGCCATCTCTGGACCACATGATCTCTAAAGCCCTTTCTAGTCTGAAATTCCAAATGATCATTTAGCAAAGATCACAATGATTTTGAGAAAATGGGAAGTTTTGCTCCAATATTATAAGGAAGTGATATAGAGAATTCCTAACTGAATATATATCATGACTGTCACATAGGTGAGGATATAGAATATAATACAATATAGAAATAGAGTTAGAAAATACCTTAACTGTGAAATCACAAAATATTTGTATTTCATTTCCTTTTCCTATAAGGACACAATTATTTCCTATAATAACACAAATTTGAAAATGTGATATTTATGGCTCTGAAAGTCCTATAAGTATCCTCATTTAATTTGCATTACCTGTTTAAAGGCCCTATCTGCAAATACAGTCACATTTTGTGGTACTGTGTGTTAGTATTTCAACATAAGAATTTGAGAGGACATAATTCAGCTCATAGCATTTACTTGAAGTTACCCAAACATCCAGACTTGCTTCTGATGGTATCAAAACTTAAGCGTTAAGCCAGGCATGGTGGCACTGGCCTCTAGTTCTTCCTCAAGTGGCTGAGGAGGGAGGATTGTTTGAGCCTACAAGTTCAAGGCCAGCCTGGGCAACATAGATCCTAACTTGAAAACAAAAATAAAACAAACAACTACAATAAAAACCCCAACTTAAATATTCAGTTTTGGGCTGAGATTCAAAAAGCATAATTGAGAACTTTCCTAAGAATCGTTTCTATATGTGTATTCCTTTGATTTATGTTTACTATTACTATGAAAGATTTTTTCATCTTATTTTGTTTTTATTTAAAATATGATCTTGTTATTTCTTTTGTTTCAGTTTTTTCTCTTTTTAGTTACTTAAGTAAAGCATGAATTAATTCTTATAAAGTATTGAAGCAAATCATTTAAATATGTAGAATCAAATGTAAAAATTCCTTCCTCATTCCTCCAGGTTCCCACTCCTCTTCCACTGTTAGTGGTTTGATGCCTTCTAGCTCCTTTCCTATGCATATACAGTAAATCATAAATAAATGTATCTTGAAATACCCACAGGTAAGTGCTTCTTAGCTTAGGAGGTAGCACATCCGTCTCATAAGTAAACACAAATGCATATCATAAATGAGAGTAAATACCTTTTGATGATGGCCACAATTGATGGGCCCTGCCACAGACTAAATTAGACATACTTAAAACCTCCTCCAGGTCAAGTCTGAAATCAGCATCTCCTAAAGGGCAGACTATTTCTTTGAAATTTTGTTGTATTATGTCTAATTTTATGTTTAGCAGAGGTCGCCCACCTAGAGCTTAAACCTTTGTTTATTTTGGTTCAGTTGTAATGGGATTTAATTTTTATATCTATCTAAATCATTGTCATAATAATTTAGGTTACTATATAATTTTGTAAAGATATTTCAATACATTCATGTTGAGTAAAAAGTTTGCAGACATTTGCTGGTATAGATGTAGGATAACTTCCTTGAAATAGAGTGTATATCAAAAGATATGAACATTATTAATCATAAAATCTTTTTAAGTGTTGCAATAAAATAAAATATGAGATTAAATGATACCACTAAAAGTCTTTTTCCCAAAGCAGAAAGCACAATTTTTCCTTTTGCTCTGAGTAAATGCAATTAACAAGAAATTAGTTTAGTTTCCTAAGTTTTCCTTGCATATTTTTTAAAAATGAGGGTTAGCCAGGCATGGTGGCATACTCCTGTGATCCCAGTAGCTCAGAAGGCTGAGGCAGAAGGATTGCAAGTTTAAGGCCAGCCTCTGCAACTTGGTGAGGCACTAAACAACTTTTTTTTTTTTTGTACCAGGGATTGAACTCAGGGCTACTCAACCACTGAGCCACATCCCCAGCCCTATTTCTTATTTTGTGTTTTATGTAGAGACAGGGTCTCACTGAGTTGCTTAGCGCCTCACCATTGCTGAGGCTGGGTTTGAACTTGCCATTCTCCTGTCTCAGAGAGCTGGGATTACAGGCGTGTGCCACTGCACTTGCCAGCGCTAAGCAACTTAGCGAGACCCTGTCTCAAAAATAAAAAATAAAAAGGTCTGAGGATATGACTCAGTGGTTAAGCACCCCTGGGTTTAATTCCCAGTATCAAGAGTAAGTGAATGAATGAATGAATGAATGAATGAATGAATGAATAAAGGTTTATTATAAGAATATTTAGGATGGACTTTTTTTAAATTTGTGGGATTTTAACAAAATTCATCTTCATTTCCCGCTTAACTTTTGGGGGGGGGGCACTGGAGATCACACTCCCGAGGCATTTTACCATTGAGCTACATCCCCAGTCCTTTCTTTTTTATTTTGAAACAGGGTCTCAATAAGTTGCTGAAGGTCTGGCTAAGTTGCTGAGCCTGGCCTTGAACTTGTGACCATCCTGTCTCAGCCTCTCTGCTTGCTGGGATTATAGGCATGTGCCACTGTGTCAGGTCCCATTTAACATTTATTGAATTTTGTCACCCTATTAAGAAAGGAAAACTGTTCTTTGTGTTACCAAATTTACTTTAGTAAGAGCAGACTTACTAAACATTTCCCTGGATGCTAGTGTCAAATAATACAAGAGTTATTGTAAGGGAATCTTAGATATCATTCGGTCCATTTTTCTCATTTTACTGATACAGAATTAAAGCCATAGCAATTAATTAAGCAATCTGAATTTGTAAATTTGAAGCAGAGCAGAACTAGAACTCTAAAGTCCTATCTTCCAGTGCTGTACCCTTTCCATGAGACCAAAGGAATAAAAAGGTGATTGAGAGAGAAGTAGCAGCCTCTTATGTAAGGCCATTAGGCTTTGGAAAATCCTTTGAGATCCTAGGAAGACTGGTCAGAACCCATCAAGGGAGATTAGCTGTCTTGTACAGGGCTGGGGGTGCAGCTCAGTGGTAGAGTGCTTGTCTACCATGTTCAGGCCCTGGGTTTAATCCCCAGTACCACCAACAAACACAAAATACCTCAAGTGCCATACCTGCGTAGGCTAAGCAGGTGTTGACTAATCAGGTTTTGTAAGAACCTGTACTCTTACATTAGTGACAATAATTATTTCAATTCTTCACTTACAGATGAACTTTGACTTCTAATTTAATTAGTTCTTGGAAGTCAAGGTATCAAAGATAAAGCTAGATATCAGTTAAAACCATGAAAATAGATTTTATTCAGTAACAATTGACAGTAGGGAAAGAACTGAGTTCCATTCCCATTTGTTCAGAAGTGACTGGGCTTTGTAAAGGGAAAAATGGGGAGTAGGAAGGGCAATTGAGTAGGTGCTTGAGCAGAGTCAGAGGAAAGTGACAAAGGGTTGGTCAGTCATCAAAGTTAGGATTCTGCCCTCCCACAGAGACTGGGAGACAGAAGCACTAACTTACTTTATTATTAAAATTAACACCTTTCAAGTTCTTGAGAAGACACACTAGAGTTGTAGCAGATACATTACATGTCAAAGAGACAGAGGAAGGATGCAGAATTATAAGTCCCTTTTAGTAAATGCTCCAGGAAAGGAAGGTTGGGGCTAGCATAAGGTGTTGGTTAAAAAAAAAAAAAAAAACAGTAAACTA
Organism: Geosciurus inauris; assembly: GCA_004024805.1. NCBI lineage: Eukaryota > Metazoa > Chordata > Mammalia > Rodentia > Sciuridae > Geosciurus > Geosciurus inauris. The sequence continues at coordinate 77,325 of PVHX01008081.1, forward strand.
TTTTGACAGCCCACACCCTTTCTGAACAGGAACCCCAATGCAGCCTGAGTAGTTGCAGGGAGGAGGTCTCTGGCTGCTAGAAACCATGTTCAAGATTGGTCAAGTCTTTTACTGTGGGAATTTGAATGGAGTGTTCAGGCTAAGAGTTTTATTCAACCAAATCCTCGCTTCCTAGAGTTACAATGTCAGAAATTCGATTTCTGTTCCTGGAAACTTATTCCACACTACAAATATATTAAAATTGGTGAATAAATGAAGAGAGAGCAAATGCAAATGTTTGCTGGTGTAAACAGGAATTAACTAAATACAATATATAATTCATAACCATTGTAAACGTTTTGAAACACGACGTGAGACATACTGCTAAGAGTTTCCCACATCAATTGTTCTCAGACTACAATTTAGGAGTCACCTAATGTATTTACTTTATTTAGATTGTGCTTCTTATTTTAAAATAATTTGTATCATCACATGATACAGATTTCACCACATGGGTATAAAGGGATATGTTTCCCTCTCATTTCTGTCCCCCACCCCTTCAGCATTCCTTGAGCACCTTTTAAAAAAACTGTTTCCCAGGCTAGCACAGTTGGCACACCTGTAGTCCCAGCTACTTGGGAGGCTGAGGCAAGAGGATAACTTGAGCCTAGGAGTTCAAGGCCAGCTTGAGCAACATATTGAGACTTCATCTCAAAAAAAAAAAAAAAAAAAAAAAAAAAAAAAAAAAAAAAAAAAAAAAAAAAAAAAAAAAAGCCAGGGGTGGTAGCGCAAGCCTGTAATCCCAGTACTTACAGAGGCTGAGACAGGAGAATCACGACATCAAAGCCAGCCTCAGCAACCCTGAGGCGCTAAGCAACTCAGTGAGACCCTGTCTCTACATAAAACACAAATAGGGATGGGGATGTGGCTCAGTGGTCAAGTGCCCCTGAGTTCAATCTCTAGTACAAAAAAAAAAAAAGAAAGAAAGAAAGAAAAAAAAGAAAAGAAAGAAAGAAAGTACAAATAGAGTTTATAAAAAAAAAAATTGCTTGCCAGGACAGACCTAATGAATCAGGATTATCAGAGATGAGGCCTTGGCCCTTACATCTTTGAATGTAGTACTTCTAATAGCCGTTAGTTTTTTTGAATCACTGCTTTAGAGGAAATTATGTGTTTTTATTATCCAAATTTTAGGAATGATGAATCCTATAGTTTGGTCTTATTTCATTATTATAACAATAGTGACAAGTCAACATCATGCGGGATGAATTGGGGACAGGACCAGGAGGGAAAGGGTCTAATCTCTGTTGATTACTAGCAGCCGTTTGTCTCAAAATCACAGACTAAAATTTCCCCATCACGTCTGCCCACTCAGCAAAGAAACAGACCTATCACTGATTCATCTGAATGGCAAGAGGGTTCTTAGGTTTCAAAGGCTACAGTCTGGCTGGATTCCCCTCCCTCTGAGGTGTGGCTTACCTTGCTGTTACCTTCTCTGGACAGGAAGAAGATCTGACAGAGAATGATCCAGATCCTGTAGGCCCAGCCAAACCTCTTTGCTCTAACCTTGAACTAGGAGAGTGATTCAGGCTGACTTCAATGGGGCACCTGTTATTTCTGACTGTTCTACCTAGTGGGTTGTTATGACAGTATATGAGACAATACATGCAATAACTTTGTAAACTGTGAAGTGCCCCGTAAGTGTTATTACAGATGGTACCCAATGTTAGACATCATAGAGTGAAATGGGTATTCAGCAGGACTGCCATCTTGCCCCAGAGTAAGTATGTATACTAAGTCTTACTGAATTATACACTTTGTGATATGTGAGTTGTAGCTTGATAAAGCTCGATAAAGCTGTTGTTTAATTTAGAAAAGATACATTCAAAACATTTAAGTCAATGCCTTTCCTTTAGTATCTAGGATCTTAATAAGTACATTTTTTAAAAAAAATTGTAGTACTGGGGCTAGAACCCAAGGACACTTTACCACTGAATTACATCTAACCCTTATTACTATTATTGTTTTAATTTTGAGACAAGGTCTTACTAAGTTGTTGAGGCTGGTCTTGAATTTGCAATCCTCCTGCCTCAGCCTCCCAAGTGGCTAAAATTACAGGCATGTGCCACCATGCCCAGCTAGGTGATATATTTTTTTCCTTTTCTTTCTTTTTTTTTTTAATACCAGGGATTGAACCCAGGGGTGCTTATCCACTGAGCCACATTCCCCAACCCTTTTTATGTTTTATTTTGAGATAGGGTCTTGCTAAGTTGCTTAGGGCCTTGCTAAATTGCTGAGGCTGGCTTTGACCTTGTGATCCTCCTGCCTCAGCCTCCCAAGTTGCTGAGATTAGAGGCATGTACCACCACACCCAGCTAGGCGATGTATTTTCATACTGAGAGATTTTCAGCTTCAGAGCTCTGTGTATAGTTTTCAGTTAATGGGCTCTGCCTGTGAGGATCTCACCCTCTCTACTCCTTATTGAAATTATAGATGAAAAACAATGAAAAAGAAGAAAAATATTTTTAAAGCAGATCATTGGAAATGTTTGCCTAGACACTAGATACCTTAATTATCCACTTGATGTTAATGATGATGATGATGATTTTATGGTGCTGGGAATCAAAACCAGGCCCTCATGCATGCTCAGCAAGCACTCTATCACTGGATGACACTCCCAGCCCATAGTGTATTTTGATAACAAATTTAGAAGATCAGCACACAGAGAGACAACATTAAAAATATTACTTGGACAAACTCAGTTATAAAAGTATGATGAATGGGTGGAAATGACTGTATGACTAAAATGCTACCAAAAAACATTTAGTTGCTATCAGTAAAAATATGTTCATTTTCAGTGGGAGGAGCTCCCTGCATTCTACATGTTTTACTTATTTATTTATTTTTGTTTAAATCCTGCATGCTGTCACTGTCTGGAAAATTTTAACAGGTTTACTTAAATTGTTATGAAGTTAACTGGCCAACACTTGTTTATGGAAACCTAGTGACTTGCATTATTGCGTTATGTCCTTGCATTCACATAAACTTACGCATAAACATGGAGAAAGTTATCAATACCTGATTCCATTCACAATAATTGTGTGCTGAATTATGTCCACCCAAATTCTGTTGAAATCCTAATTCCCAGTGGCTCAAAAGGTAACCATATTTAGAAGTATCTTCAAAGATACCTCTTTAAAGAGGTAATTGAGTTAAAATGAGTTCATATGCGTGGGTCCTAATTTAATATGCCTGATGTCCTTATAAAGAGAAACAGAACACACAGACATGTGTACAGACACAGGGAGAAGACAGGCATCTACAAGCCAAGGAGAAAAGCCTCAGAAGAAACCAACCCTGCCAACATCTGGATCTAAGACTGCCGAGCTCCCAAATCTGAGAAAATAAATTTCTGTTGCTTAAGCCACCCAGTCTAATTAAAAATATCACATATTTAAATACCTTGAGACCTCTCTCCCAAATATTGAATGTTCAAAACAACCTGTAACAGGACAGAGAGTTGATTTATGGCATTGTTTTGCTTAGGAATGAAACGTGTCTCAACACAGTGGATCTTAAGCTGCTTCTCTAGATGTGTGTGGGGATATCTTTAGGCATAATCATTACATGTGGATGGCATATTAGTAACTTCAAATGATGCAACAAAACAGGTTTCACTTGCCATCTGGTGTTTAAAGAAAAACTTTACACAAATTAAATTTAACAGGGTTTAATTGAGCAAAGATAGATTCCCAAATTTAGGCAGTCCTCAGAACCAGAACAGACTCAGGAAGACTCCCACTTACAATGTGCTCTGAAAAGCATGGATGGAAAAACGGAAATGATGTAAAGAAAATGGAAGTGAGGCACAGAGAATGCTAGATTGTTTCCAGCCTGGCATTTGCCTTATTTGAACATGATTTGAACAGTTGGCCGCTTACTATTGGCAAGCTCAGGCTGCTGTGATTGGCTGAGACTCAGCTATTCATTCAAAGGGCAGATTCCTAAGTTAGGTTTGCTTTTGTAAAAAAGAAAGTTAGGATGCAGTTCTTTACATGAGGACTCAAATATGTGAGTACAGAGGTCCTCTCATACCAATTTAGTATGGTGCCCTGCATTGAAAGTTCAAAGATCCAATTTCTCATACTGACTACTAGAGGAGGCATTTGCAAAATAGGAGTTCAGTGGACTTCTGACAATATCTGATTTCAAGTATTGCCATAGTACCAGGCATGTAATGATAAGGTTTCTTCACCCACTGGTTGATTTGCAAGCAGTCAACTTGGAAGGACTCATGGTTTAGAAAACATTTTCCTTTCCACTCTTGCAGCTTTTTGGCTGGAGTTCAGAGAGCTGGAGGAGGTGCTAATGCTAGTGAGAGATGGCTACAGTGGCTAAACACACAATTGAAAGATGACATTGGCTACCAGAAAATTTTATCTGAAAACAAATTATTCTCTTCACTAAGTTGTGATAAAGTTATTTACATTTAGATTTGACAATTAAGAGATATGAAAATACTGATAAATAGTAGAAAATTCAAAAGAAAAAACATAAAGCAAAGAAATATAACAGTTTGAGTAGGTCAAGTTTGAAATAGACCACTCTTATGTAAACAGAAGGGGCTGATGGAAATAAACTTTTTGAGAGCCTATTAAAGAGACAAAGAGAAAAAATGTAATAATCTTATATATTACTTTTTGTGGTTGTTTGCAGACATGGTCACCAACAATTTCTTCCATACTATGTACTTGTACAGTACCACCCATCCACAAATAGAGTATATTTGCTATTCCTTTGAAAGTAGGCTGAATTTGTGATTTCTTTCAATCAATAAAATCATCAGAAATGATTCTGTGCCAGTTTCATACTGTATCAGTCCATTTTTCATTACTGTAATAAAGTACCCAAGACATGCTACTTAATAAAGAAAAGTGGTTTATTTTGGTTCTGGAGGTACCAGGTCTAGGGGCTATATCTGTTGATAGCCTTCTGCCTGGCAGGGTCCTCAAATGGTATAGGACAACTCATAACAAGAACCAGGTAGTGCATATGTGCATGTGTATATGTCTGGTCTCTCTCCTCTTATAAAGTCACCATGATTCAATTGTGGGTACTCCATTGTTATGGCCTTGTTTAATACTAATCAATGTCCAAAGGCCCTACTTCTAAACACCATGGTCAGATTAACTTTCCATTTTAATACTTCCCAATGGGGATTAGATTTCAACACATGTAGTTTTGGGAGACATCTAACTGTATCCAAACTGTAGCATACATCTAGGCTTTAAACCTAGGTAAGCTCCACTTGCCCCATCTTCGGAGTCAGCCACCATGTTGTAAAATTCAGGCTTGATCACTCAATAATGAGAAGACATGAGGAGAATGAGCTCATCTGAGATGGTCTAGCTTCAGGTGTGCTTCTGGCTGAACACAGCCTCACATGTACCTTTAGAAAAAATGCATGCAGCAGAAGAATCAAGTTTTTCTGAGCTGAGCTTAGTCAAGACACAGTACTATGAGAAATAAATCATTTAATTCAAACCACTAAATTTTGAGGTGATTTTTTAAATTAAGCAAGAGATAACTGAAATTTCTTATTTAAATTTTTATATAGTACTATGGTTTGATGGTCCCATCTAAAACTCATGTTGAAATTTAATTGAGATTGCACCAGTGTTAAGACATGGGGCCTCAGAAATGGATTGATGTCTTAACTGTGGGAGTGTGTTTGCTATAAAAGTGAGTTGGGAGTTATGTGTGGTGATGCATGCCTGTAATCCCAGCGACTCAGGAGACTGAGGCAGGAGGATTGTGAGTTCAAAGGCAGCCTCAGCAACTTAGTGAGGCCCTAAGCAACTCAGAGAGACCCTGTCTATTTTTAAATAAATATTTTAAAAAGGGCTGGGGAGCACCCCTGGTACCAACCCCCCCCCCCCCGCCAAGAAAACAAACAAACAAACAAAAAAGGGAGTTGGGCCCTCCCTTGATCACTGTCTTATGCATGCTCACCTGCCCTTCTGCCATGTTAGGAGGTAGCATGGTGGCCCTCACCAGATGCCAGCACCAGACTCTTAGACTTCCCAGCCTTTAGAACTGTGAACCAAATGAATTCTGTTGTTTACAAATTAGTCTGTGATATTCTATTATAGCAGCTGAAAATGGACAAAAATACATATTTTTAAATCAAAAATAAACTTAAGAATATTTTCTTTTATATTGGTGGCATAGGGGATTGAACTCAGGACCTCATGCATTGTAGGCAAATGCTCTAACACTGAGCTATATCCCCATCCTTTTTTTTTAAATACTGGGGATTGAAACCAGGGAGCTTTTACCACTGAGCCACATCCCCAGCCCTTTTCATTTATTTATTTTTTTAAATTCAAATACAACAACTTAGATTCTAAACATAGTGAACATAGTGCTGATTTTGTCTTATGTCTAACATATGTTCAACCCCAATACACACACATACACTCACACAAGCACACACACATACATATACATCTTGCTCTGTTGCTGAGGTTGGCCTCCAACTTAGGATCTTTCTGCTGTACCTCCTGATTGTAGGTGTATGTCACTGTGCTGGCTGTATGTTTTTCTTTGCTTATATATTTGCCCAGATGAGAAAATCTTAGGGAAATAAAATCATAAGAAATTTTAATTAGCTGGGCGCGGTGGCACAAGCCTGTATAATCCTAGCACTTAGGGAGGCTGAGATAGGAGAATCGTCAGTTCAAAGCCAGCCTCAGCAACGGTGAGGTGCTAAGCAACTCAGTGAGACCCTGTCTCTACATACAACACAAAATAGGGCTGAGGATGTGACTCAGTGGTCAAGTGCCCCTGAGTTCAATCTCCAGTACCAAAAAAAAAAAAAGAAAAGAAATTTTAATTAATTTGTTTTCTTTATTCTACAAGTAATATTTCCACTTCATGTCTTGGCATGATTTACAGAGGAAGAGAATGTGTTAAATGCTCTCATTTTGTTACTATGCAAATGTTAGTTTTTGTAAATCTTTGACTGCAGCATGAAATTTAATTATATCTTTATATGTGACTTTTATTCTGCTATCATACAAAAGCAAAAAACATTATTTTTTCATTTCTGGGCCTTGCACATAGTAGGCAAATGCTCTACCACTGAGCTATACTCTTGGTCCTACAAAAGCAAAATTAAAAAATAGACTTAAAAACTAGACTTTAAAACTTTAAAAAATAGGCTTTAATAAATAGATTTTAGGGCTGGGGTTGTGGCTCAGTGGAAGAGCACTTGCCTAGCATGCGTGAGGCATTGAGTTTGATTCTCAGCACCACATATAAGTAAATAAATAAATAAATAGATAGATTTTTTAAAAATAGACTTTAAAACTTTAGCTCAATCTTTGGGTTTTTAAAATATTATTGTTGCTGTTATTATTATTATTGTTATTTTGCAGTATTGGAAATTGAACTCACACATGCTAGGCAAGTGCTCTACCACTGAGTTACATCCCAAGCCCTTTGTGATGTTTTTAAAAAATGTTTTAGCTTCATATTTTTATGCATGATAGAAGACTAAAAACCTCTATGTAAATAAAGATAAAGCAGTTCATTGTCTTCTGAGCTACAAGAATAGATCTTTCTTTGGAGTTCATAGCAACTTAAATTGGCAGAGGGTCGCTCTGGAGGACATGAAAGTTTACATGGCTAAAATTGGAGGACCTTAAATTAAATGACTTTCCCTTTTAATTGCAGTGCTAGAGCTGGAGTTCTAGTCTCTTCTCAGTCCAGCTACACTTCCATACTATTGAAGTTTCTCTAGAAGGTAGAAAATGCAACCTAATTTATACATAATAATCCCCCAAGGTAAGAGGGGTTTTTGTATATCTCTAGACTTCTTGGTTAAAAATACAATGAAGAAAGTAGGGGCTGGGGCTGTAGCTCAGTAGTAGAGTGCTTGCCTAGCATGTGTGAGGCACTGGGTTCGATCCTCAGCACCACATATAAATAATAAATGAATAAAATAAAGATCCATCAACAACTAAAAAAAAAAATTAAAAAAAAAGAAAGTAGAATTACAGATGATTAATGATTCCACAAATAACTTATGACAGTAGTTGAAAATACATATGTCACAACTATTGTCTTAATCCACAGGACTGTGATAATATTTTGGGACACATGGCTTCCACAAGGAGAAAGAGGTATGGCATGGCTTGTGGCCTGGCAATTGATACACTTTTGCTGAAGGTTTATAGACATAGAAAGCAAAGAGTAATGTAAGACTACAAGGGCCTTCTATGGAACTGTCTAGCTGGCCCAACCACCACTACTAGAACTCAAGTATCAGTCCCTGTATTATGATGTATACTTCAAAAAGCAAAACCCTCAGAATCTAAGCCTAATGACAGAAGACAAGACCCGAAAGGTTTTCCTTCTCCTTGTAATGAAAGGTAATCTGCCCCTTCCTGATTTCCTGTTCTAGAATCTGTCTTATCTTAGGATGACTGATGGGAGAATATGCACATTTTTAAGGGAAAATCTGTATATACTTCTTACACAGAGGATGTGGTTTTGCTCTCTGTAAAATTCACAGGACCAGGAGAAGATGAATTAAGCCACTCGGCAAGGCTTTATTGGAAGGCGAGCCCTCGGACCACTTCCCCGTCCATCAGAGCGGGTCAGGAGAAATGGCGCCAGAGATTTCGTGCTTAGAGAATTTCAAGAAAACCCGGTCAGGAAGGGGAGGGGTTGGGTACAGGAAGAGAAGGCCATAGTCCTTCCTGATGGGTCAGGAAAACTCGCTGATTGACAGGAGGCATGTCCACTAGTGACGTCACATCTGGCTTGCAGCTCTGC
>PVHX01008082.1:0-86124 GCA_004024805.1 Geosciurus inauris
GGTACCGGGGATTGAACTCAGGGGCACTCGACCACTGAGCCACATCCCCAGCCCTATTTTGTGTTTTATGTAGAGACAGGGTCTCACTGAGTTGCTTAGTGCCTCGCCATTGCTGAGGCTGGCTTTGAACTCGCGATTCTCCTGTCTCAGCCTCCCTGAGTGCTGGGATTACAGGCTTGAGCCACCGCGCCCGGCTTAGATGCTCCTTGAGAGTATGAACACTCACCTCCATATGGCACTCAATAAACATTCTGAATGAACACAAAACAGTACCTATTGTTACTTATAAGTGATTTCTGCCAGAAAAATAGTGAGTAGAAAACTTGAAGATAGAGAATAAACAAAGAAATGTAATTCATAAAGCAGCAGTAGTGGTGAATACATTGTCCTCAGATTCATTTTTACACATATAGATACAACTTACGTATAAGGTGCTACTCTTACCCAGACACTACCAGAACAGATTACTTAAAATCACATTCAAGAGTGAACACTGAAGACTAAACTACCCAAGAATGATCTAATACAGAAAGTAAAATCCCTCCTACTTCATCCTATGTACTTTCCCACTGCAGAAGGTTGCTGATAAAACCTCAAGCATTCATCCTAGCCTCTGGGCCTTCCCCACACAAAACACTTACCCTTCCTAGAAAAGAAGCTTCTAGGGAACAGATCATCCTCAAATGATCTAAGACAGCATTTTGAATACAGTAGGACACAACCAATATGTGAAATGGTTGAAAAGAATGAAACATTTTCAGTACCAGCTAAGGCACACTGACCACACACACAGTCGTCTACAGAAGGCAGCCTCCTCTGGATAACTTTACAAACACTTGCTTTTTAAAACCAACAAAAAAGTTGCTAAAGACTATAACTGTCAACAAAGCTCCATTCCAAGTCAATAGCAAATACATACAGAAGACACCACACCTTGGAAGGATCACTTAGGGCCAAGGGACTATACATGTTATAGACGCTCACACCCAGGTCCCTAAACACCAGGTCCCTAAAGGCACCATAAAGGTGAGTCTAAAGAGCATCCAGAAGTTTTAAGGCGTTTATAAATACATGTGAAGTAGGAGAACAATCTATTCAAAAGAACAGAATGTCTTCCACACTTCTGTAGTCTCAGGAAGTCTACTTTGAACTACATCAAGAAGTTACACAGAGACATACAAAACATGCCCAAAGATCCAAACTGATAACTCTCAAACTTGAAGTTGAAGCTGGCAAACCCACCGCCCATAACTTATCGATCTGATTGTACCCTTTCTTACTTGCAACGCTGCGGCGACGGTGTATCGGCGTTAAATTTAAATTTCCTGGCTCTGGCCACAATGCTAACCTAATTAAAGCATGTGGTCACCATTTAGCATTTTCGGTGCGATATTTTGCATCGCTTTAGTTAGCAGCAGAGTCGAGACAGTTGCCTTGGCTCTCCCCTCCACCTCCATCAGAAACAAAACCCTCTCCCAAATGCTTTATTAAATGGACAGGAAAAACGCCACCACCCCCCTTGCACCGCCCACAGACCCCGCCAAGCACCAACAGGGGCTTCACTCCCATTGCCAACAACACTTCGGGCTCAGTCTAAGCAAGTCACTTATGTCAGCGCTACTTCCCCATGGCCGGGACCCCCCCTCCGGCCGGACAACTCCAGGAGTCCCCGCCCCACCCGCGGGCCCCTCAGAGCAGCGCGGCTCGGGGTCCCCTTCGCACACATTTCCCGTCCAGCAAACTGCGGCCGCGGCGGGGGAGGGGCCGCAGCGGGCGCCGGCGGCGGAGCGGAGCCGTCGGGCTGGCAGCGGCCGGGCCGGGGAGGGGCAGCGCGGCGGCGACGGGGGGCGGCCCGAGGGTCCGGGGGGAGGGGAGGTACCTCGTACAGCTCCTCGGAAGCCATGGTGGGCGGCGGAGTTGCGGGCGCGCGGGCGGGCGCGGCGCCGGGCGGCCGACACTTTGTTTCAGTTGGGTCCCTGCGTGGCCTGCGCTTCCTGCTCCCGCTGCCGGCGCCGGGCGCTGTGCACGGACGAGCCTCTCCACTCCGCGGCCAGTGCGGGCCGGCGGCGGCGGCGGCGGGGTTGTGCGCAGGAGCAGCTGCGCAACGCGCCCTGGGCGCCCCGCGCTCACTCCCCGGCGGGCCGGCTGGGGCTCGGGCTCGGGCTCATCGCGCCCCGCCACGGGGCCGGGCGGGCTGAGGCGGGCGCGGCGGCGGTGCAGGCGGCGCGGCCGGATCCGCGGCTCCCCCTCTCCGGTGTAGTGCAAAAAGCTTCCTACTTGCGACCAAAAAACCTGCCCTGGCTACTGAGCATGCCCAGTGCGGCCGCCCGGCCCGGCGGAGCCGCGCTCCCGCGCTCCGGGTTTTCGGGCCGCCCTCGCGGGAGGGGCCGGGAGGCGGCGGGGCGGGGCGGCCGAGGGGAGCAGTGGGCTCCGTTCCGGGCCTGGGCGGGCGGGCTGGCGGACGGCCGGGAGCGAGCCGGCAGGAAGGGGAGGAGCCGGCGTGGTGGGCGGGGTCCAGGAGAGCGGTGGGCGGGGGCACGGTGGTGGGCGGGGCTCCGGCTTCCCCGAGTCCCGCTTGCGGGGGTCGGCCCAGCGGTAGCGCCGCCCACCTACCAGCCTAGACGTGGGTGCTCGCTGGCCCGGGGAGGGAGGGACCAGGACTTCGAGGACCCAGGAGAAGGGCGGCGGTGCCCATTGGGACAGGCATCTGCGAGCCGAAGTTGGGCAGGAGACCTAATAGGCTAACGGGCCTGCGCCCCGACGGCACCGGCCACGCCGCCTAACGCGCGCCTCGCTCCCGGGAATCGCAGAGCGGCCGCCTCCGTGCGCCCGTCGCTGTCCGCAGGTCCAGGACACGGTCAGCGAGCGCGCTGTGGCCAGCGGCGTGGCCAGGTGGAACCCCAGCCCTACCACGTGCCCGCCTCCCCCTCGGCCGCAGCCAAGACCCGGAACTTGGACTCCGCGCCCCGCCGAGTGTCTCGGCGCGCTCGGCTGGGCACGCTCGCTCGGCCGCCGGCCGGGGGTGGGAGCCGGGGGCGGGAGCCCGGCGCCGCGGAGGGCGGTGCGAGGGCGCGGCTGCCTGGGCTCTGCCCGCGGTTTCCCCCGCGCCGGGCCTCCGGGTTCCTCTGGGAGCGTCCACCTCCTCCGAAGGGGAGCTGGGGCCGGAATCTGGACTCCCGAGAGGTCCGGGTTCTAATGGAAGGAAGCTGTCAGTGGTGGTGCTCCTTGGGGGAATGGTGTGGACAACTTCGCGACAGGCCCTCTCGGCCAGAAGGGCGATGGGCTAGCCCTTCTTCCTGCGTACGGGGGAGATGGCCAAAGTTAGCCTGGCCCGTACGGCTACCTGCCAGAGCTCACCTGCGGAGAAACTAGGTGTTTCACCATCCGTGGGGAAAGGAAAGGGGGCTTCCGGGCCCAACTCCCCCAAACAACTGGCAACTCAGAACCCTCCTGCCGAATACGGCGGAACTTCCCCCACGGGGCACTGCAAAGAATTTTTTTCATCTTCTTCCCCAGACCCTACATCTGGAAGCCCTCACCAGTTCCTACATTTCTCCCAGTGCATCCTCTCCAGTCACCCATTCCTTAGTGCTCAAGCCTAACCAACGTCTCAGCCACCAGGCTCCTCCAAACAGTTTTCTTCCTAAAACCCAGTCCGTTTGTGCCCGAACTGCGTTTTAACAACCACAGACCTCGCGGAGTTTTCTGGCCTCCCCACACCCAGAATCAAGCACAAGGCTACACCACAAGTCAAATCGCCGGGTCTCTTCAAGCGAGTGTCTCTACCTGCGGTTCCCACCGCCTAAAAGCCTCTTTTGAACCTTGAATTCCCAGCTCCGACGTCATTTCAAAAAGCATGGTCTTCCAGACTTCCTCCCTTCCCAGGGACTTCCGAAGCACCCATGCGTGCTCCATTGCGGTCCTTATTTCAGTATATTTTACTGTTTATCTGCTCTTTGCTCCACCCCCATCTCTAGACTGTGACCTTCAATCAAACCTCATCTTCCAATTTGACTCTTCCTGTAGCACCGTCCTCTACATACAAAACAAGTTGTGTCCAATGGGTGGAATTTCAGTGTCCACAAGAAAGCCGATTACCCACATATCCAATTCCCATTATCAAATTCCTTGAATCACAAAGCCTCCAACTCATCTGCCAGTCGAGACGTCTTTCCCTAGGATCCAGTCAATTCTGACTCTCCTCCAAATAGCACTTCTTTCCCCTCATTTAGCATTTCCATTATTTGCTACATTTGACGATTATCTCCCTAGGTGTACCAAGCATCAATATAAATGGTAAGCTCCAATTCATCGATACACATTGCAAACCCCTTGAAGGCAAGAAGCAAGTTTTATATATTTGAGAAGTATCAAAGCAGTTAGAACCCATACAAACACTATAGCAGGTGCTCAGATACTTGCAGGTGATGGTTTAAAAAAAATCACAAGCAAAATAAACTCAAGAAGAAAGGAGATCCTCGATATAAAATGAACAGATACATCTCACATAAAAAGCTATATACAATGATAGACCAGTGTAAATGAGTATTTCTTCTTTTTCTTAGGACCATCCTACTGATTGCTACTTTCAGAACAGAATTTGTTAAGCATTCATGAGATGCGCCACCATGGACTCAATGAGCCTCCAATACTATCACTTTTGCCCAAATACAGAGGGTAAGTAGGAAGGAAACCCATCCATGACAACCGTATTCAGATTCTGAGCTAGTACATACAGAGAAAGGTGATTCTTCTCATGGTGTGTGTGTGTGTGTGTGTGTGTGTATACAAGTGCGTGCGTGCGCATGCGCTCACGGGAGGGTATATTTACAGCCTAAAACAGGTAACTCAAAAAGTCAATTTACATTAGACCTTTAATCCTGGTTATCTGGATTATATACACTGCCATGGGTTGTCATCCATGTTAAAAGTGTTACTATGTTAAAAGTGTTAGTAGCATCTGTACCAAAGCTGGGGCAAACCATCCTCTAAACTCAGCTCCAACCACTTCTCTCCTCCAACAATGAGCTGCTTCCACCAGTGCAAAAAAAGGCCAATACTGAGCTACCCAAGTAGTGACAGAGAAGGTGACCATGTTTTCTATTGCTCACTTTTGTTCATCTCACGTGCTCGCTCTTCCAGCTGCCCTTCACTTAAAACATCCACTGATTTATTGAATGATATTTTGCTTACATTTTTTAAAATCTCATCAGTTCAACTTATCTTTCTTTTAAGCAAATTTTTTTCCTCCCTCACTTTTTTAAAATATATTTTTTAGTGGTTGATGGATCTTTATTTTATTTTTATGTGGTGCTGAGAATCAAACCCAGTGGCTCCACACATGCTAGATAAGCGCTCTACCACTGAACTACAACCCCAGCCCCCTCCCTCACTTTTTAATATAAGCAACATTCTATCAGTACTCATAACTGAAGTATATATGCCCGATATCACTGAGTGGCTTTGAATTTATATCATCTTTTATGAAATAGTGAAGTTTTACAGTAGTTACCATGACCACGTGTGTGGGTGCTCTGCGAAAGTACTTTCTCGGTGGATTGAGGAAAGCGAAATCACATTCGCTAAACATCAGGAAAAATGTACCAAAAATACATACTGCACAATAGTATGTGCTTAGAAAGATATATCGATCCTAAAAGATTTTAAAAGTGGTCAACAACAGAGACGATGGACATACATAATTACAATGCACATCTACCAGCAACAAACTCCAATGCTTACCTGACCTGAGCCAGTGGTGGAGATCCACATAATCCATTTTACTCCTTTTCCAAATATATCCAAACAACTGATGATCGACAACCAGTACTGCCCAAGACTCTTCTGATCAGGAATCACAGACGTTTTATATCTCGGAAGAACAATGACTAAAATCTTAAATTTGAGGTCTTCCCCTTTTCCCACTCAACAGCCAAACTGGCCACTTCTCCCTTTCTCCCTTAATAATCTGCATTTCATCTGCATTTGAATCCCAAGGCTTGCTGGAGGAGGTGGGGGATGGGGCTTTAAAGACAAAAGAAGCCAAAATCTAACAACCACTACTCCCCAAGCCAAAGGCAGTTTAAGCTTGGGTGGCTGTGAAAAGATATGGGTCTTGATTCCCTTTAGCAATTTTGTATCCTAAAAGCCTACTCTATCTTGGCTACCTGCTCCAAAACTCAAAATTTAATTGTGGTTTTTATGAGGAAGGGACCTAAGTTTGTTTGTTTAAAAAAAAATGAGACTGAAAGGAAATCACTGTTCTTGTTATAGCGTACCCAATTCCATAAAAGTTTGTGGACTATCCATCTCAATCAGTCAAGAAAATAAGAACGTTACAAACCTGAGATGCAAAAGAGAGAAATACAGAACCAGTCATAAGATGAATTCAGATGCTTGGGCACTTCTCTGAACTTAGAGCCAACCAGTTCTGCCTTCCCAAAGAGCTTAAATTGGATACCAGCAACCCTTTCTGGCCAACCAATAACATCTGATTCCTGGTTTCAGCCGCTGTTTCCTTTCCTGGCCAAATAGTCAATTTCCCCATTTTAACTGGCAGCCTCTTCCTGCCTCTCTCCATCCTGGTCCTGGGTATCATTTCTCTCTCTCATATGGAAGCCAGTAACCAGCTGCCACACTGCTGCTTCCCAGCCAAACACCATTTATTTAACTCTGTGCCCTAATGATGTCGATTCTGAGACTTCTTAATACTCAATTTCACCAATTTCCTCTTTAGCTAGGTACCACCACTACCCAGAGGCAATTGGTGATTAAGCATCATTTTCTGTCTCAACTGGTTTTAGTGTTTTTAACTGTACTTCCTTTTTTATTTACTCGATGGTGATTCTACTGAAAGAATCCTTATACTATGTTGTATCTTCTTTTAACTGAAGTACTTGACCAAGAACAAGGAAGTTCCCAGCACTTTGGGAGGCTGAGACTGGAGAATTGCTAGTTCAAAGCCAGCCTCAGCAATGGCAAGGCACTAAACAACTCAGTGAGACCCTGTCTCTAAATAAAAACACAAAATAGGGCTGGGGATGTGGCTCACTGGTCGAGTACCCCTGAGTTCAATCCTGGATACCAAAAAAAAAAAAAAAAGAGCAAGGAAGCTATTGATAACCTGTGGGGGAGGGGTGCTGGGGATTGAACCCAGGGCATTTTGCCTGATAGGCAAGCATTTTACCAACTGAGCTATATCGCCAACTCTTTTATTTATAACTTTATATATCACCCCTAGGAAAAGAAAAAAGAGCTGAAGTCATAAAGAGCTGAGTCCAAGGCACTCCCATGACTTGTTGGTTGGTTTTATGCCAGTTACAGCAATAGCTAACTTATTTTGGATCCTACGGGAAAAAAACACAAGTATAACTTTTCCTTGAATTATTTTGATGATTAATTATATTTGTCACTTAACTAAGATCATCCCAGTAACCTCCTTACTTTCTGGTTTTGGAGAAGGAGTGCATAACTAAGGAGGATATAAGTGTGGACATTGTGGCTGGTAAGGAATATAGGAACAGCAGGTCTTCCCAAAATAGGGAAACCCAGAATTAGCCCAGGAACTAAGCAGGTGGGCACCAAATCTAAAGCAAAGTATAAATGAGCTTGAAAGTAAAACAGGGCCCAAACAGCATTGGAAAACACATAGTGGGACTTGATTTTTTTTTTAAATTCAAAAGTATTATCTAATGTAAAGCTTCTCAAATTGTGGTCCCCAGATCAGTAGCAAAAGTATCACCTTGGAATTTGTTGGCAGTATAAATACTTGGGGCTGGAGGTTTAGCTCAGTAGTAGTGTACTTGCCTTGTACTGTGTACAAGGCCAAAGTTTCAAGCTCCAGCTCTGCAGTGGGTGGAAGATGTGAATTCTCTACCTTACCACCTACTGGAGCCTGCCAATCTGTTTAACAAGTCCCCCAGGTGATTCTAATGCAAGCTAACATTTGGAAAGACTGGTTTAGAGTAATACATACATCAAGCTAAAGGTTTCCAATCATGAGTGGTTCATTAGACCATTTTAGTAGATCTTGACCAACATTTTTAAAATGAGACCGAAGGGAATGGACAGAATGGAATGAACATGAAATGGAATGAAAATATCATAGTGCATCCAACAAGTCACTTAGGGTGCCTATTGTGTCATGAAATTTGATTTCCACTGTACTTACACATACATATTTATACATGTATATATATGCATATATACACATGTATTTTATTGTGTAGTAAATCATAATGCAAAATGTATTCATTACATTTTGAGTTAAGTCAAAAAATTTTGGAAGTCAGTGTTTGGGAAGATGGGTAAAAAACCCCTTGCAAAGTTGGATTGTTAATAGTGTGTGAATGGTATTGCCTAAGTGCTCTGAAACCATTTTCTGCAATGGTGTAATGATCCCTTTATGTAGTACACATTATTTTTCCATAAATGCTACAAAGGTGTTCAAACCATGTACCTTACTAAATTATCACATATCCTAGAGTGATGTATTTTAAATTAATGAACATTTATAGTATGCATTTTAGTCCTTTTCTTTCCAAAGAATGTAGAAAACGGAACAAAATGAATGAAGTTTAATTTGGTCAACAACAGCATTTTAAAAAAGAAGAAGAAGAAGAACACAAAGAAGAAGCATTTACCCTATGCTGGGAACTGTTCTAAACACTTTATAAATATTAAGCTCTTTAATTCAACAAGCGCCTAATAAAATTACAGCTAACATTTACAAAGAATCCTAAGTAAGCACATTTGTCCACAACAGGACCCTTTGGAAGAAGCACCATAACTGACTTCATTCCCAGAAGTTGGGGAAACTAAAATTCATGCTCAGGTCTAGGTAACTCTAGTGCCTGGGTGTCTAATCACCAAGTTAGAGTCATTCATTCATTCAATGAATATTTACCGACCACTTGTGTTCCAGACCTCTTACTAATCAATGTACGTACAATCATCCCTGCTCCCAGGCAGCTCACAATCTACTGGAATAGATAGACATTAAGTTGTCAGGGAAAAAAATTCTTAATTACTAATCAAGGAAAATGGCAAGAAGCTGTGAGCCTAGACCACTTAAGGACAACTCTGTCCAGCTGCTTTCCCAAAGACAGTGCCCATCACCCTGTGGGCACAGGGGACTTACCTGGGAACCAGCAAAGCAGGATCACTGAAATATTATTTTCAAATAAATTGGTATCTTAAAAAAATTTAAGCAGGCATCATGAGAGAAATCAACATTTTCCTTCTGCATGATTGCTTTATAGTTAGCGTGCTTAAAAAGTGAAATACTTGACATTCAAAAAGGCATAAAGAATAATACAACAAAGGGAAGATGGGTAAAAATTCCTATGGACCTAATTCCTAGTTTAAGAGGGATGATAATCTCGTATTCCAGCCAGTACTTTGGCAGACTTTTCAACAACTCTTGGGAAGTAGAAAGTATGCCATATTGTGTTCAGTATTGGGGCATATTGAATTGTTGATGTTTTCTCATAAACATTTTCTTATTTTAACAGATTTAGATTTACAGAAAAATTGTAAAGATAGTACAGAGAGTTCCCATATGCTCCACACCCAAATTCCACTTGTGATTAACATGTTATGTTGGTTTGTTTCATTTGTCAGAATTAATGAATTAATATTGATATGTTATTGTTATAACGTATTTTTTTCCCCCAGCGCCTGGGACTGAACTGAGGCCCTGGTTTAGACCAAGCACATTTTTCACCACCAAGTTGCACCCCCAGCCCAATACATTGTTAACTAAAGTCCCAAACTTTGTATTCAGACAACCTTAGTTTTCACCTAATTTTCTCTTTGTATACCAGGGTCCCATTCAGGATGTCACATTCCAGGTGGTTCCCCTGCCTCCTTAAGCTAATCTTGGCTGTGACTATTTCTCAGACTTTCCTTCTATTTGACGACCTTAACAGTTTTGAAAAGTGTTGGTCAATTATTTTGTAAAGTGCTTATAGAATGTCTTCAGCTGGAATTTGTCCACTGATTAGACTGGGGTTTTGTGTTTTGGTAAGGAAGACCACAGAGGTACAGTGCCATTCTCACATCTCATCAAGGGCACATAACAACCAACATTATTTATCATTGTTGACCTTGACCCTGAACACCTGGCTACAGCAGTGCTTGTCAGTCTCACATAGCCCTGGGCCCCCTTTCTATACTGTGCTTTTTTTTTTTTTTCTTGGTACTGGAGATTGAACTCAGGGGCACTCAACCACTGAGCCACATCCCCAGCCCTATTTTGTGTTTTATGTAGAGACAGGGTCTCACTGAGTTGCTTAGCGCCTCGCCCTTGCTGAGGCTGGCTTTGAACTCATGATTCTCCTGTCTCAGCCTCCCTAAATACTGGGATTTCAGGCTTGCGCCACCGCACGGGACTCCATATTGTGCTCTTAAGTATCAGAGTTGCAGTGGGCAGCCCACACTTAAGCAATTACTCCTCCTTAAGGGCAGAACATCCACAAAAGAATTTGTAATTCTTTTGCATAAGAGATTTGTCTCTTCTTCTCTGCTTATTAGTTGATTAATCATTTATATCAGTATAGACTCATGGATATTTATTTTATTCTTTGGATTATAATCCATACTACTTTATATATTTTCTTGTTCAAATTGTTCCAGCTCTGGCCATTGGGAGCTCTTTTATTTTTATTTACTTTGGAGGGGGTGTCCTGGGAATTGAACTCAAGGTCACTCAACCACTGAGCCACATCCCCAGCTCTATTTTGTGTTTTATTTAGAGACAGGGTCTCACTAAATTGTTAGTGCCTCACTTTTGCTGAGGCTGGCTTTGAACTCGTGATCCTCCTGCCTCAGCCTCCTGAGCCGCTGGGATTACAGGAGTGCACGGGGGAGCTCTTTTAGTTGGCTCCTTTGACTTACACCCATCATTATGGGGTGTACATTTTGAGCACTTCCTCTTTTTTTGGCACTACAAGATGCTCCAGGCTCATCTTGTATATTTTCGGCTCTTGTCCTAGAATCAGCCATTTCTGCAAGGAGCCCTGGTTCCTTTCCTGAAAGAAGCATATTACACTAGAAAGCAGTATCTGTGTGCCAGGTGTGTTCATGGCTACTGAAGGTGGGGTTTTTTTTGTTGTTTTTTTTTTTTAAGTTTTCTATTAGGTCATACCTAAACTAGTGAACTAAAATCTGAAGGACAAACTTGAATAAGAGCGCAGTGGAAACGGACCCAGAGGGAACTTGTTCAAAGACCTCCATGTGGAAGGAGCACAACCCCACTGAAAACCAGAAAGAACTGACACACAGAGAATAGGAAGAGACAGAAGTGGGAGGAGCTGGGTGCGGTGGTGCAAGCCTGTAATGCCAGCACTTAGGGAGGCTAAGACAGGAGAATTGCGAGTTCAAAGCCAGCCTCAGCAACGGCAAGGCACTAAGCAACTCAGTGAGACCCTGTCTCTACATAAAACACAAAATAGGGCTGGGGAACTCGAGTGCCTCTGAGTTCAATCCCGGGTACCCCCCCAAAAAAAATGGAGATGAAAAGGCAGAAGTCTGATAGCTTACAATATTCTGGGTCTTGTGAACAATAATCTGATCTGGTGGGGTTTTTTGTTTGTTTGTTTTAACCAGGGATTAAACCACATCCCCAGCCCTTTTCTATTTTTTGTTTTGATACAGGTTCTCACTAAGTTACCTAGGGCCTCACTGAAGTTCTTAGGCTGGCTTTGAACTTGTGATCCTCCTGCCTCAGCCTCTTGAGCTGCTGGGAATATAGACATGCACCACTCTGATCTGATCTGCATTTTTAAAAAGTTTGGCTCAGGGCTGGGGTTATGGCACAGTGGTAGTGTGCTCGCCTAGCACGCGGGAGGCACTGGGTTCGATCCTCAGCACCACATTAAAAAAAATAAAATAAGGCTATTGTGTCCACCTACAACTAAAAAATAAATATTTTTTAAAAATATAAATAAATAAATAAATAAATAAAAAGTTTGGCTCTGTGAAGAACTGGTGACCAGGCAGAGCAGTTAGGGAATTATTGCACTACTGCATTAAATTGGATACTTTGTGATTTTTTTGTTTTTGTTGTTGTTCTCATTGCTGTTTTGTTTCTGGTACTCAGGATTGAATACAGACATACTTTACCACTGAGCTACATCGCTAGCCCTTTTTTATTTTTTACTTTGAGACAGGATCTCCCTTAATTTCCCAGGCTGGCCTCAAACTTGTGCTCCTCCTGCCTGGGCCTCCAGAGTTGCTAGGATTACAGGCATGTGTCACTTTTCCTGGCTATTTGTTGGTTTTAGATATCTTTAATCAGAGTAAGGCAATCTCTTTCTAATCTTACTTTTCCAGAAATCTTTTTCAATTAAATTATGAATGGATAGCAGATTTTGTCATCTGCTGAAAAGATCATCTGATTTTATTTCTTCATTTTGTAAATGTGTGGACTTATATTCCTCTCCTCCTCCTCTTCTTCCTCCTTCTCCTTAAACCTTAAACCTCCTCTCCTCCTCCTCCTCAAACCTATTTTTAATCTTAAACCAATTTTCCTTTTCTGGAATATACTAAATAAGGTTTTGGTGCATTATACTTTTTATAAATTGCTAGATTTGGTGTGCCAATAATGTCTTTAGGATCTTGAATGTATATTCATGAGGAAGGTTAACCTGAAATTTTCCTTTCTTATGTCTCTGTCAGATTTTTCTTCTTTCTTCTCTCTCTCTCTCTTTCTTTTTGGTACTGGGGATTGAACCCCAGGGGCACTTTACCACTGAGCCACATTGCCAGCCCTTTTTACTTTTTATTTTGCGACAAGATCTCACTAAATTGCTAAGGCTAGCCTTGAACTTGCAATTCTCCTGTTTCAGCCTCCCAAGTGGCAGGGATTATATGGGCATGCCACTAGGTATTTATCAGCTTTAAATATCAAAGTTATACAAATCTCATAAAAGAAGTTGTCATGTACTTCCTCTTTTCCAGTTTTTAGTTTATGTATGAATGCCTTTATTTTTTCCTTTCATATTTTATGCATTTGCTTGTAAAGTCATCCAATGTGGGAGCATTCTTGTTAGAAGTTTTTAAATTAAAGATTCAATTCTTAAGAAAGAAATACTCAGGTTTTCTATTTCTTCCTGTGTCAATTTGTCCATTTCATCTATCTTCAAGCTTAATGTAATAAAATTTTTCATAAACTTTTAAAAAGTTTTTTTAGTTGTTGATGGATCTTTATTTTATTTATTTTTATTTGGTGTCAAGGATCGAACCCAGCACCTCACACGTGCTAGGCAAGCGCTCTACCACTGTGCTACAACCCCAAGCCCTTCATAAAATTTTAATACTTATGGGATCAGCAGTAATGTCCCATTTTTTATTCTTGAGAGTATATATGAGTGTTCTCCTTTTTTCTTTATCAGTTTTTCCAAGGGTATATTAATTTACTAGTCTTTTGAAAATGCCAGCTTTGGATTTTTTTGATTCTCTACGTTGGGAAGTCTGTTCTATGTTGGTATACTTCTATTATTAATTCCTTTGTTCTTTGGGTTTTGTTATTCTTTTTATAATTTTTAAGACAACTTTGTTCACCAATCATCAATCTTTCTACCTTCCAAATGTATGGATTTAAATTTATAAATTCTCCTTCATCTCACAAGTCTTAATATTTTATTATCATTTACTTCAAAGTATGCTCTAATTTCCATTGTGGCTTCTTCTTTGACTATGGATTGTTAAAAGTATATTTCTTTTTTTTTTTTTTGGTACTGGAGATTGAACTCAGGGGAACTCGACCACTGAGCCACATCCCCAGCCCTGTTTTGTGTTTTATGTAGAGACAAGTTCTCACTGAGTTGCTTAGCACCTCGCTGTTGCTGAGGTTGGCTTTGAATTCACGATTCTCCTGTCTCAGCCTCCCTAAGTGCTGGGATTACAGGCTTGCGCCACCATACCAGGCTAAAAGTATGTTTCTTGACTTTAAATTACAGGGATTTTTTTTCTTTTTAGTTTTTTTTTTTTAATTTGACTTCTGGATTAATGATCTTGTGATGAAAAACCATCTGTAGAATTTCAATCCTTAAAAATTTGTTGATTTCATATATGTTACAAATATGGTCAGGTTTTGTAAATATTCTCTGGTATTTCAAAGAGACTATGTATTTTGCAGTTATTATGCATAGTGTTCCCCCGCCATATATACATTCAATTTTATGTATGTTGTTCAAATCCTTCAGTTAGTGGAATAGGTATATTATTTTATTTTGGTGGTTCTAGGGATTGAAACCAGGGCCCCATACATGCAAGACAAGCCCTCTACTACTGAGCCACATCCCCAGCCCTAGGATAGGCATATTAAAAATCTCCCATTATGACTATGAATTTGCATATATCTTTTGGTTTAGTTCATTTTTGCTTTATATATTTTTAAACTATGTTATTTGGCACATACAGGTTTAAAACTGTTAATTTCCCAGGTAAACAAAACATTCTCATCATTATAAAGACAATAATAATACTTTTGACTTTAAATCTACTTTATTTGATATTAAGCTACCAAATTTCTTTGGATTTGTGTTTTTGTCACAGAAAAATCTTTATCTTTCTATTTTTTAAAAAAATTTTTAGATGGACTTTTATTTTATTCATTTATTTATATGTGGTGCTGAGAATTGAACCCCATGCCTCACGCATGCGAGGCAAGCACTCTACCACTAAGCCACAACCCCAGCCCCTCTATCCTTCTATTTTTAGCATTTCTAGAGCCTCATATTTTCATGTGTCTCTTAAAAATAGCAATTTCATTTTTTGATTCACTCTGACCATCTTTGTCATTCCATTGGAGCATTTAATCTATTTACCTTAAAGGTAATTACTTATAGGTGCAGTTTTGATTCTTCCACATTATTCAGCATTTTCTATTTATTCTACCTGTTCTATGTTTTTTTCTTTCATTGAGAACTTTTGAAAAAAAATGACTTTTTTCCTCCTTATTACCTTGAAAGTCATGTTCCTTTACAATATACAGAGTTGCCTTTTACTTTTTATTGTCAAATCAATGTTTTTGTCATTTTCTAAATAACATGAAACTCCACATGATTTATTCCACATCCTACTGACACATGTCCTGGCACCACTAATTTCATATCCCAATTTTTGTATTTTAATTTTCTGTGTGAAGTGCCAAAATCACTATAATGGCTAGTTTATACAGTCAATATTATTTATATTCAACCACATATTTTGCCCTTTTCCTCGCCCTTCATCTTTTACTGTATTCCCAACCTTCTATCTGGGAATAATAACACCTATTTAACAGGACAATTATAAAGATTAAGTCTGGTTTCTAGTAATGGCAGACTAAATAAGTCAGAACAACTTTTCTGCTGAAGAAAATTAGAAAAACTAGAAAAAAAGAACATTTTAAAGAGTCCGATTCAGCCGGGCACAGTGGCGTAGGCCTGTAATCCCAGCACTTTGGGAGGCTGAGACAGGAGAATTGCGAGTTCAAAGGCAGACTCAGCAATGGCGAGGTGCTAAGCAACTCAGTGAGACCCTGTCTCTATATAAAACGCAAAATAGGGCTGGGGATGTGGCTCAGTGGTCAAGTACCCCTGAGTTCAATCCTTGGTACCAAAAAAAAAAAAAAAAAGAATCTAGTTGAAAGCACTGGAGAGCTAATATGACAACGAAAAAACTGAGTTTGAAGGGGGAGCTTGGAGGCCCCGGGAGGTGAGCTGGAGTTTCAGTATGATTTTCCTGTGAGAATAAGAAAGGCTGAGAGGTCAAGAAGCTGAGTTGGGGTTTTGAAAGCCACAAGGACTAAGGTAAAGAGGACTGGGGTTGAGAGCCAGCTCACACTAGAACTACCCTCACACTAGATTAAAACTCTGAAGGGCCTTAGGGAAAAGAAATAGTTTGAGAGTGATTTAAGATTGGGACTGCACATCAGGTACAACTGCAAGAATGAGACCCGAATTAGAATAAGTGATACTCCATGTATGTGTAATATATCCACACACCTGTAATCCCAGCAGCTTGGGAGGCTGAGGCAGGAGGATGACAACTTCAAAGCCAGCCTCAGCAAAAGCGAGGCACTAAGCAACTCAGTGAGACCCTGTCTCTACATAAAATACAAAATAGAGCTGGGAATGTGGCTCAGTGGTTGAGTGCCCCTGAGTTCAATCCCCAGTACTCAAAAAAAAAGAAAAAAAAAAAAACACCCACAAACAACAACAACAAAAACACTCTGCTGTCATGTATATCTGAAAAGAAGAAGAAAAAAAAAATCTAGGGGAAAAAATGGGACCAAAGTCTTGAGTGCATGTGGTAGCGCTTGTAATCCCAGGTACTCAGGAGTTTGAGGCAGGAAAATCACTAGTTAGAGGTCAGCCTGGGCAACTTAGTAAGACTCCGTCTCAAAATAAAAAAATAAAAAGGAATGGGGATGTAGCTCAATTCCCAAAGCCCTGGGTTTAACTCCCAGTATCACAAAAAAGGGAGAGGGGCAAAGTCGTAGATATAATACAAATAGCTGTTTATTTTGCTAGTGAGTAGGTGGTCTCTGGACCCTCAAATACCACCACATGAGGAATTACCTTTGACAATCATGGAAAAGTGCCTTTATACCAGACATGTATGCAACAGACCCATTGTGGTACTCCATATTCCTTGAAAATACAGCTTTGAAAGGATCTATTTAAAGATCTATTTAACTTAACTGTAACTGGGAGTGCTCAATCTGGGCCTTCATCTGCCCCTAAGAGTTTGTTTTAAATTAGCTCTCAGGTTGTGGAAACAGTTTTTAGGAAATGTATGAAACGGTTGGGAGCAAACGCTAATTTTGCCACAGTTACTTTGAACATTTCTATCGAAGAGAGTCTTTGCTTAATTCAGTCACATAGTAGGAAACACAGTCAGAAGGAACACAGTTCCATATCAAGTTGCATTATCCTTGAATGATAACACTTGAACAGAATTGAGAACATGTTCAATTTCCATATGAAAGAATGTGGCGAGGCTAATGGACTTTTAGTTTTTAGGGGTGGGATGGGCCTGGAAGTTGGATTGGTTGGGAGAGAATTCTAGAAAAAAAGTGTGAGGCGAAGCCCCACTGATTTATCTGGTTTTTTTCTGAAAGTGAAGAGATATCTTTGACAGTTCCATCTACATTAAGCCCATATTGCTCCCTCTTTACCACAAATCTTTCAACCAAGTATTTTTCTTTCTCGTCAGGCTTCTATTTTGTCCCTTTATGCTAATTTCCTCATAGCTCAGGTCCAGATTTCTCACTCTGAATAGCTCAATTTCACATCTACCTTCCTGGAGGACAGAAATAGTCGGCCTCTCTCCTCTACTCTGCTGAAGCTTCCTCTCCTCTCTCTGTTTGTTGCCAATGCCATGAATATTCCTCTAAGGGAGCAAACTTTCTCCTGACCAATCTATAAAGAACTGATGCCTTTAGCATTTAGCACCAAACCCACCAACACTGCACAGTCCTTTGAAAGCAGCATAAACATTTATTTATTCTGGGGTATACTTGGGTTTTCTACTTGGATCATCATTTTTTTTTTGTATTGCTATGCTTTCTGTCTTTGTTCTTGTGTATGTGTGTGTGAATGCGTCACCACCCTGCTTTACAAAGAAAGGGCTCCAAAGGCAGTCTTGCACAATATTTGGAACACATGAGTTCCCAGAGTTCCCAGGACACAGGAGTCCTAGATGATGAGGTCAAAATGCCATCTGCTCTAGACTGCATTCCTACAATAAATATTTATGGAACACGACATAGGGCATGTTCTTTCTTGGGTATGAGAGGATATGAGTGTGTCCCGTTAGGTCAGATCATGGGGAGAAGAGATTGTTGACTGTCTAGCTTAGCAGAGGCAGCGATAGACTGGCTTTTGGAAACAAAGGTAGAAGGAAATAGTCATTTGTTCAGGAAAATTATTGTGACAGTTCTATAATTTCTAAAAATAAAGAGATCAATGGGCACTTTTAGTTGAAGAGCTACAATCTGCAAAGTTACCAAAAAGCAAAACTCAGAACATCTCCTCTGTCTCATCTGTGTGACTAAATAAATCATGGTATGTTTATACAATAAAATATTAGGTAGTCCTTAGGGCTGGGTGTGGTGGCACACTGGGCTTGTTTACAAGTTTTGGGTTTTTTTTTTTGTTTGTTGTTTGGGGGTTTTTTGGTGCTGGGGATTGAACCCAGGGTTGCTTAATTACTGAGCCACATCCCAGCCCTTTTTATTTTTAGATTAAGACAGGGTCTTGCTACATCGCTAAGACTGACTTTGAACGTGTGATCCTCTTGCTTTAGCCTCCCAAGTCACTGGAATTGCAGATATGTGCCACAGTGCCCAGCATAGGATTTTACTTGAATGAAATGCAGAAACTACCTATGGATGGAAGGACACACATAGTATACCTTTTTTTTTTTTTTTTTTTGTACTGGGGATTAAACCCAGGGTTAACCACTTAACCACTGGGCTACTTCTCCAGCCCTTTTTTATATTTTATTTTGAGACAGGGTCTCACTAAGTTGTTCAGGGCCTTGCTAAACTGCTGAGGCTGACTTGGAAGTTGCAATCCTCCTGCCTCAGCCTCCGGAGCTGCTGGGATTACAGGTTTATCCCACCACACTGGTACCATTTGATTTTCTTATTTTTAAAAATTAAGATACAAAAGTAAAATAAAGAATTGGGAGATATAAAGGTATTCTGGTATAATTTCAACTATACAAAAATAGACACAGAAAAAGATGTAGCAGGAACTATCTTAAAATATCAACAGTGATTTTTCTCTGGAAATACAGGGTTTTTATTCCTTCTTCCTGTATTACTATGTTTCCCCAAGTTTTTATGTACACAATGATGTTTTTAATGAGAACAAGTTTATTTGAAAATAAATGGAAAGCATTTCAATTAAAATTTTTAGTTAATTTTTAAATTAAAATTTCTAAAGTTAAGAAAATTAGAAAACTATTTTTTAAAAAAACTTAAAAGATATATAGCTTTTAGCCAGGCATGGTGGCACACCCCTAATCTCAGTGGCTTGGGATGCTGAGGCAGGAGGATTACAAATTCAAAGTCAACCTCAGCAATTTAGCAAGGGCCTAAGCAACTTAGCAAGATCCTGTCTCAAAATAAAAAATAAAAAGGGCTGTGGATATGGCTCAGTGATTAAGTGCCCCTGGGTTCAATCCCTGATTAAAACAAAAAACAAAAAAACCCACGATGCATAGCTTTTAACCCAGTTTATTTCATAAACTGGAACAAAGTCATTCTTTGGGAGGATTTCAGTAAGTGTATTCCTAATGAATAAAATTTATAAAAAGCCTTTTCTTCAAATGTCATATGGAAAATCAATTCTCTCTGTTTGTAGGAAAGACAGTTTTTCACTTAAAGAATGAGATGTGGAGAGTTAAGACACTTTGGGTCTATATTAATGAGTTGTGTGACCTTGGATAAGTCAGTTTACTCTTACCTCCAAAGCAAAGAGCTGGAGCTGGATTAGGGTTTCTAAATACTTGGGGTAACATGAACATACAACGTTTTCAAAACTATGGTGGAAAATCAATATCAGTTTGCCAACTATCCGCTTTGCCAAGGAAAACCATTACAGGAACAAAATCCCCACAACCCACAACCGCTATGCCCCCCCCGCCCCCGCATTACCTCCCTAAGGATTTGAAAAGTGGAAGAGTCCTAACTACAGAAGACAACTCTTTAAAGTTTATTATTTGGTCTTAGCCCCCTAACCAAAGACTGTTTGTGGGAAACAAATGTTTCTTCTTATAATCGAAACTAATTATTTACTATACACAAAGAGTAAAGAGAAAACTTCAGCCTTTTTTTTTGTGTGTGTGTCCAAATGATCACAAAATCCAGATGATACAGGTCAACTGACCAGGACTTGACTATTTTGCATGCTGTTAAGTCAAAGAACTAAATGTGAAAGATCAAGTACCATATCTACTCTTCAATGTCTGGCTATAAATTTAAGACCTCTTATGGAGCTACATAGATCTTCAAAAATGGAGTTTGGAGCTGGGCGCAGTGACACAAGCCTGTAATCTCAGCACTTAGGGAGGCTGAGACAGGAGAATCGCGAGTTCAAAGTCAGCCTCAGCAACGGTGAGGTGCTAAGCAACTCAGTGAGACCCTGTCCCTACATAAAACACAAAACAGGGATGGGGATGTGGCTTGAGTGGTTGAGTGCCCTTGAGTTCAATCCCTGGTACCAAAAAAAAATTTTTTAAAAAGGAAGTTTGGCCGGGCGTGGTGGCGCATGCCTGTAACCCCAATACTTTGGGAGACTGAGGCAGGAGAATCGCGAGTTCAAAGCCAGCCTCGGCAAAAGCAAGGCTCTAAGCAACTTAGTGAGAGCCTGTCTCTAAATAAAACACAAAATAAGGCTGGAGATGTGGCTCAGTGGTCGAGTACCCCTGAGTTCAATCCCAGGTACCAAAAAAAAAAGAAAAGAAAAGAAAGTTTGTCAACTTTACGGACTTGCATTGGTTTACATTCATGATTTACATATGCCTCTGAAAAATCATAGCGAGGCATCATCCGCAAGTCCCGGAAGCACTTGGCTTGAAGACTTTGAATCATCATGTATAACTAATTATAATAAATTTTTTAAAAAGACTTTAAATCAAGGCTTAACTGGAAAATAATATCAAGAACTCAATTCTACTGAAATTTATGAAGTTAACACAACTGATCTTTAAATGTTTTTTTTTTAAATAATGCAATGATTCTTTTTAATTTAATTTCTATTCTTTACTTTATTTTCATTTGTTAAACTTCTTTGGTTCCAGGCATTGAACCCAGGAGTGCTTCACCACTGCCACATCTGCAGCCCTTTTATTCTTTCATTTTGAGACAGGATCTCACTAAGTTGCTTAGGGCCTCACTGAGTTGCTGAGGTTGGCTTTGAGCTTGCAATCCTCCTGCCTCAACCTCCTGAGCTGCTGAGATTACCACCGCATCCAGCTTTCTTTTTTTATTTTGAGACAGGTTCTAAATCGCCAAAACTGTTCTTGAACTTGTGATCCTTCTGCCTCAATATCACCACAACTGATCTTTAAAAACAAGAACACTTACAAACTATAGACAATCAAAGAGATACAATATATTAGCAAAGAGGGAAAGGGTAAGAAAATTAAAGCCAAGGATAGATCACTATAGAGTAATAGAATCCATTTTCTAAATAAATTTGGCTCTACATTTCCTAGCAGGTAGAGCAAAAGGGAAAGTACTCCTAACATTATAGTCAGATCTGAAATGTCCTCTAAGGGCCCACGTGCTACAGGCTTAGTCCCCAGCCTGGTACTATTGCAAGGTGGTGGCAACTTTAAAAAGTGGGGCCTAGTGGGAGGTCCAAGGTCATTAAGGGCATCCCCTTGAAGTGTGTGGGACCCTGGACTTTTCCTCTTTCCTTCCTACTTTCTGGTCATCATGAGATGAGCTGCTTTGTTCTACTACACAGTCCCTGCCACAGTGTGTTGCCCCAGGCCCAAAGCAATGGGGCCAAATGACCAGGGGCTGAAACCTCTGAACCCATGAACCAAAGTACATCTTTCCTCTTTTAAGCTGATTATCTCAGGTATTTTATTACAGTAAAGGAACAGTATAGTACAGGACAGTAAAGCTAACATATCCATATCTATTATTCATAAAATATATATATATGCATATATATATATAATTTTTCTTCTGGGTGCAGTGGTGCACACCTGTAATTCCAGTGACTTGGGGGGTTGAGGCAGGAGGATCACGAGTTCAAAGCCAGCCTCAGCAACTTAGGGAGGCACTTAGCAACTCAGAAAGACCTTGTCTCTAAATAAAATATAAAAAAGGGCTGGGGATGTGGCTCAATGGTTAAGCACCTCTTGGTTCAATTCTTGGTACTTCCCACCCCAAAGTGGTTTTCTGTGGGAGGGAAGGACTGGGGATTGCACCATTTATTGGGGATTGAATCCAGGGACAGTTTACCACTGAGTTATATCCCCAGTCCTTTTTATTTTTCATTTTGTGACAGGGTCTTGCCAAATTGCTGAGACTGGGCTTGAACTTCCAATCCTTTTGCCTCAGCCTCCTGAGCTGTTGGGATTATAGGTGTCACCACCTCACCCAGCAAGGTAAAAAGTGTTTAGTGAAGCCAAAGTCCTCTTGCAACCATAGTCCCAGGGAAATATCTCCTGTGGGTCCTTATGAAGAGGAATCTGGCACTGTCTCAGATTGGGCTATCAATAAAGTCCCTGAGTTAAATATAAGAATGCATTTCTTAGAGTTGACTGGGACAGTACCCCTTCACACATGCACAAGTCAGTCAAATCAGTTCTACAAGGAGGCAAATATCCATGATCTACATACACACAGCTCTGATGATCAGGCTTGATCCAAAGATAAATTTTAAGATATCCAGCGGAATGGAGAATTTGCGTACCCTTCCACAAACATTATTTCTTAAAAATTAGAATTTTGCTAAGGGATTGGCAAACAAAGAGCTCAAAGTTGTATTTTGTAGTGAGAGCCCAGAGTACAGGTATTCTGTATTATTAGGGTGGGTTTGCGCCTCAACTACAATGGCCTAAAGGAAAAGGGAAAGTTTTTCTTAGAAAGTTACTGTTATGGTTTGGAAAAGTGTCTTCCAAAGGCCCATGTGTTGAGGGCCAGCCTGTGGTGCTGTTAGGAGGTGGTGGAATCTGTAGGAGGTGGGGCCTGGTGGGAGGTCTTTAGGTCATTGGGAGTGTGTCCTTGAAGTGAATACTGGGACCCAGCCCTTGCCTCTCTCTTTGACTTCCTCATCATCAAGAGGTGAAGCCGCTTCCTCCACTAAGCATTCCTTCCATGAAGTACTGTACTGCCTCAGGCCCAAAGGCAACAGCCAGCCAAGCAACTGTGGGTTGACATCTCTGAAACCATGAACCCAAATAAACCTTTTCTCTTTTCTCATGAACCTAGGTTGATTATTTCAGGTATTTTGTCACAGTGACGAAAGGCTGACTAATACATTTTATAGGCAATGGTTAAAAAAGGAAGAACATCTTTAAAATCTCTTTGAGAGCTAAGATTTTGTAATTTTCACTATAAAATACCTTGTTTATTTGGCCTTTCAGCTTAAGGGATTCAATTATTTTAGCATTCAACTATGCTTTTTGGAATATGAAATCCTAGGAGGCAGGGTAATTGTTTACGTTAGGAGAGCCCTAGTGGGGAGCTTAGTCAATATTATTCTGATTTTAGCTCAGACTCTACACTTAAATTTTCCCAGAAGAAATGATAAAATCCTGTTAAAGTACAAGTTCAAAAATGTAAATTTTTAAAGATGTCCTGCCAGCAGGCAAAAGAGTCTATGATTGAATGACTTACTCAGGGCACTCAACCACTGAGCCACATCCCCAACCCTATTTTGTGTTTTATGTAGAGACAGGGTCTCACTGAGTTGCTTAGCGCCTTGCTCTTGCTGAGGCTGGCTTTGAACTCACAATCCTCCTATCTCAGCCTCCCAATATGCTGGGATTACAGATGTGTGCGCGCCCAGCTCCACTTTAAAGAGTCATAAAAGATCTTTATGTGAAGGCAGTCACAACCTGGCCCCACCTCCTTTGCCCTTCACAGCATTCCTCTTAGGAAAGAAGGAAATGGCCCACCACAGAGGTGCTGCTGATCTCCACCATTGCCCTTCCCATCCTGGGTGATGGTAACAGGGCAGTTGTGGAATTCCCAGGAGCACCTACCCAGAATATGCTGTGAAGATTAATACAGGCAAGAGCCGGTGAAGAAGAGCTGCTGATCCTGTGCTAATTGCCCAAAGTCCTTATTGCTGCTTCTTTCTACAGAAGATTGAATCATTGGGTCACATGTTGTGTGCAGCAACACATGTTGGACATGGGAGAAGCTATTTAATGGCTGCAAAATAAAGAGGCAATGCAGACCACACAGCTGTGGCCTTGCCTGGTGTCACCACATTCATGCTGGGCCCAGAGCCAGCAAAACAGGCATGGAAAAACATGAGAAGGTACCCCCATGGTGGGTGAGTATTCCTTCAACTGGATTCCTTCAGGATAAAATCTTTTGTTAAATATTTACAGTCAACAAAAATGTGAAGATTTCCTGGAATACTTGGCATTTCCAAGTAAGGTTTCTGCTTCTATTGTTCTTTGTTTCTCCCTCTGGGAGTTTTAAAAACAAAATTAGTTGAACGAAGTTAAAAGTGGATCTACTCCAAGATGAGCAGCTTCTCATGGGAATTTGAGTTTGTCTTCCATTGTTACCCCTGTACGGAACGCATTTGTAGGAATGTACGGTGTCTGTCTCATTTTGACTGTTTTCTTTGTAGACAACATCCTCCTTGTGATCATTATTTAAGATCTAGACACTTAAGTGGATTAAAAGCATAAAGAAGCACACTTTGAATATATTTTGTAAAAGAGAACAAGAGCAAAGTAGAAAAAGTATATTTAAATGTTTAAATAAAATTTACTCTTTTGGAAGAATTAATGTGCTATTGGCCAATGTATCTCAAACTTTGATGTACCCACAAACAACCAAAGGCCTCATTCAAAGGCTGATTCTAACTCTGTACATTTGAGGTGAGGCCTGAGTGTCTACAGGTGATGTGGGCTTTACTGGTCCACAGACCATATTGAGTAGAAAGGGTATGAACCTACCTTTCTTAGCAACATTTCTATCATTAAAAAAGACAAAATCCTGGGCTAGCTTCACTAAACACTTAAGAGCATTTTGCTCAAAGACAAATATCTGGAATATAGAAAGACATGCCTGGCTTTTTTTCCCCCTATGAGATAAGCTCATGTCTATAAACATAAAGCATGTACAGAATTTCCTTTTATTCTTTTTCTAGGCTTTATCATGTATGTATACTTTGTATCCTGATTTTAATACATTATATGTATTAATTAAAAGAAATGAAATACTAATGAGCAATGAGAAGTGTTCCAGACTGTGAGAAAAGCATGTGCAAAGGCCCAGAGGCTCCCTCAAACAAATGGAACAATGACCCTTTAATTTGGACTCCCTTATACCTACCCTGACCAGATGGCCCAGCTGGTTCCTATTGTCTAGGCATATTAACAAGACCCCTTTTCACTCTCAAAAGGGACCCAGTTTAAAGGGTAAAGTATAGAATCACCCCACTCATAGCCCTTACTGTGTGTATAGCCATATAGTATTTAACATATCATTTCCCTATATTGTTAATCACATCTGCTTGTATCCATGTCTTATGTTTCCAAGGAGAAGATAACTTATGTGAGAATATCACTAGTCTCCTTTATTCATTAGATCAATATTTACTGAGTACTATTTAAAACAACCCAGGATCATTGTAGATGCAAGTTGGATTCAGATGCTTTGTAAAACCAGAAAGTACTTGCATCTGTTTTTTATTTTATTTTCTTTTTCTTTTTTTGGTACTGGGGATTGAACTCAGGGGCACCCGACCACTGAGCCACATCCCCAGCCCTATTTTGTGTTTTATGTAGAGAGAGGATCTCACTGAGTTGCTTAGCGCCTCGCCATTGCTGAGGCGGCTTTGAACTCGCGATTCTCCTGTCTCAGCCTCCCTAAGTGCTGGGATTACAGGCTTGAGCCACCGCACCGGGCTTTGCATCTGTTTAATAGATATCTGGGTAACAGGGCCCATCCCTGTCCCCATCCGTGCACCCACCCATTTGTTCGTTCTTCTGTCCGTCCATCCACCCACCCATCCATCTGCCCACCTGATAACACTCTATTGAAGACCACTTTGTGCCAGGCCCTGAGCTTGGTCCTAGAAGTACAACAACAAAACCACAATGTCTTCCTCCCGGGCTTACGGCTTACTCCTGCACATAGAAATGTTTGTTGACTCACTTTCAAAGGTAGGCATTCTTTTTCCGTAATAGTGACAGTCATCTGTTTGGAAAATGGGAGCATGAGACAAGTATCTATTGCAATGAATATTGTTCTAGAAATATAGAGACTGTGATTTGGGCTCAGGTTCCATAATGATCTGACAATGTGTCTAGAGGGAGTAACTTTCATCCCCTGGCCGGTAATGTCCTCGTGTGTAAAGCAAAGGAGCTTGGTCATCACCGAGATTCCTTTTAGTCCTACAGTCCCCTTATAGGAGCTAAGGTGCTTCTGGGCTGGGGGTATAGATCAGTGGGAGCATGCACAAGGCCCTGGGTTCCCAGCACTTGGCAGCGTGGTGGTGGGGGAGTATTTTCTTTGATGGTGTTGAAGACTTCTACGAAGAGAAGAATTTCAGGAAAGTTTTGAATAGTAGAGGGAATAAGATTGTAAGCCTTTAGGGACGGGTAATTTTGAATATTTTGCTTTCTTTCAACTTCAATTTTACAATTTTCCAAGATTTTCTTTCTTCATTTTTTTGATTAGAATTTATGTTCCCTGTCTTTCCCTGTCTCTCCACCCAATCGCATCGTCTTCCTTTCCTTGTCCCTCTTCCTGTTGCCCCTCATCTTCTTGCCTTCTGTGACTTCCCTGGCCTCTCGTAAGGCCAGGATGCCCCAGTGATGTCCCCTTCCAATGCTCACTACCTGTTCCCATTTCTGTTTCCCCAGCATTCTCCCCACTTAGCCAGTTAGACATTTGCCTCATGGCCTCTGCTATTAATACATATTTCTTATGCTTTTTCCCAGAAAGAAGATAAAGCTGTAAGAATCCCATGTCTCCTGAAGAGTCTGCCATGTGACTTGGTGCCTCAGGAATCCCTCTGACGTGCTCTGAGGGTGGCATCCCCTGGGCAGAGTCACTCATTCCCTTTCTCCGCTGAGCAACATCTGCACATCTGCTCTACACACGTTCTGTGGACGGCATCTATCTCTGCAGATTCATTCCCGAGTCCATTTCTTCAATGGATATTTATGAAAACCTGCTGTACACGGCGTTGTGTTAAGGCACAGGGATGGGGGGTAAGAAGATGGGTAAGATATGATCTTTCTCTTCTTGAAACTTATAAAATAGAAGGATAAACAGATCTTTAAATAAAAGAATCACAACCCAGTATGACAAAGGCCACACTGCTGTGGGAACACAGCAAAGCAGTCCCTAATGATTTCTGGAGGAGAGCTCCCCGGGGGATATTGGCATTTGACTTCCAAAGCACAATTGTTTCTTCTCTGCCACCCACTGCCAGGGAGCCCTAACTTGTGGACCTTGCATGGTGAGAAACAGACACATGTTCCAATTCTGTTTTGTCCTTGTCCAGCACTAAAATAGTCATCACCTGGATGGTCCACTTCTACAGAATACACAGCTTACTTCATGCTTGTACAGGTCTTCCTAGATAAAAAGGATGAGGATCTGGAAAGTAAATCTATACCCATGCCTTCAAAGCCAAAAACCAGGGGCTAGGAATGAAGCTCAGTGGCAGAGTGTTTGCCTAGCATGCGTGAAGTTCAATCCCCAGTACTGGAGGGGGAAAAAAATATAAATACAAAACTAAAGACTTAATTTTTTAAAAAAATATGTGGTTGAAAAAATAGGGGTTCTAGTGTCATGGGTGGAGTTGAGGGGACATTAATCTCAGTGTTAGCCACCAACCAAATATAAGTAAATAAATAAATGAAAAACAGTAAAACTTCAGAGATTTCTGTGGATTCAAATCTTGTTGATTCTCTTCCATTAGAATTCAGAAATGTTGTAGGTAACAATCCATGAAGGCCTATACAGTTTTTATAAATCATTAACCAGAATGTCTAGGAGAGACACACTAAGAGACTCAGAACTAATTTTGGTTGGAGATCAGGGCAACTATTTAAGCATTAGGCCAGATTCCAAAGAGTGGGCTAGTAAGGGCCAGCACCATGGCAAGACCTGGCCAGCACGTGCAGCCGGAGGTAGAGAAGGGAGGCCAGCAGTACACTTCTGGGGTCATGTCATCCTTCCCTCCAGCTCTAGAGACTCTGTATGCTGAAATTCCACACCTTCTTTTCTGGGCCCGATCTCTCCTGTGAACTCTGGACTTTATGATCTCTACGTGATGTGTAACTGTCCCCAAATCTGCTCCCCACTTCCTTGTTTCTGGTCCCTCTCACCCACCTAATATTCTAAGTCAGAATTCTGGGCGTGGACCGAGCCGGGTGCGGTGGTGCACACCTGTAATTCCAGCACTTTGGAAGGCTGAGACAGGAGAATGGTGAGTTCAAAGCCAGTCTCAGCAAGGGCAAGGTGCTAAGCAACTCAGTGAGACCCTGTCTCTACATAAAACACAAAATAGGCCTGAGGATGTGGCTCAGGGGTCAAGTACCCATGAGTTCAATCCCTGGTACCAAAGGGAAAAAAAAAAAAAAAGAATTCTGGGCGTGGACCTGCCTCTGTTTCTGTCTCATCTGCCATTCTTTAGTGGAACTGGGCTTTGTTCTCTCCACCCCTGTTATGGCTTAGATATTAGGTGTCCCCTAAAGATCATGTGTGAGACAAATGCAAGAAAGTTTAGAGGTGAAATGATGGGGTTAGGAGAGTCTTAACCTAATCAATGCATTAATCCCCTGATAGGATTAGCTGGCTGGGAACTGAAAGTGGGTAGGGTGTGACTGGAGGAGGTGGGTCATGGGGGGCTCTGCCTTTGGGGTATATATTTTGTCCTTGTTGGGCGGAACTGTCTTTCTGCTTCCCGGCATCATGTCCTGAGCCAGTTCCTTCCGCCATGCTGTGCTGCCTTACCTCAGGCCTGGAGCAATGGAATCAGCCGTCTATGGAATAAGACCTCTGAAACTCTGAGCCCCCCAATAAAAGTTTCCTCCTCCTCTAAAATTGTTCTTGTCAGGTGTTTTGGTCACAGTGCTAATAACGCAGACTGAAACAACCTCCTCAGTGGCACTGCAGTCTCTCCACTTCTGTTCCTTCTTGGTCTTGCCCCTTTGCTGGGCCACCACCACCTCAAGACTGCTGTCCCTTGACACTGGCACTACCCACCTTAAGTCACCTCTCAAACCATTCTCTACTCTTCTGCTAGCACAAACCTTCTAAAGGGCACATCGAGTGTCCCTCTTGCAGTTAACAATCCACTTCCTTTAGGATAAAGCCTACTTTAGTCTGTGGGGTGTACAAAGACCTTTAGGATTTGACTTTCAGGTGGTATCTTGCCACATCCCTTCCAGTGGTTCCCAAATTCTGGCTGTATGTGACAGTTCCTGAACACATGCTTTTGCACAGGTTGCCTCCTCCGTATTCCTGCTACCTGGGTTAGGCTCACTTCTATTATTTATCCATGTAGGTGTTAGTTTGGGCGATTTTTTTTTTTTTCAATGCTGGGATGCGACTTATGGCCTTGAACATGCTGGGCAAGCACTCCATGGCTGAGCTACATTTCCGGCCTTAAAAGAAGTCTTTCTACCCCTATTTCCCACAGATGGCGGGGTAAGGGGTGACATGGTTTTCAGGTGTGTACACAGCTCCTGAGCTTGCCCTCCCCAGAGCCTGTTCTATGAGTGCAGAG
Organism: Geosciurus inauris; assembly: GCA_004024805.1. Classification (NCBI taxonomy): domain Eukaryota; kingdom Metazoa; phylum Chordata; class Mammalia; order Rodentia; family Sciuridae; genus Geosciurus; species Geosciurus inauris. The sequence goes on from PVHX01008082.1 coordinate 29,451, forward strand.
CTGGACTTTGTGATATTTGCCATCTAAGTGCAGAATACTGAGTGGACGCTCCGTCTTTGATAGAAGGAGGAGGGAGGGAAGGAAGGATGAGAGGGCTTCACATCCCACTTGGTCTATTTGCTCATTTTCCTAAAGGCGAACCTCTTCCTTTTCCCTCCTTTCTGCTCATAAAACTGTAATATGTGGCTTGAAAATGCCAATTATGAATGTGGAGCTGAAGTGACTTTCCTCATGATGAAACGAGACTGATTATGCAGATGACGGGTGATTGTATACTACTGAATAATCAACACAGCTAGGAGTCCTTCCTCTGAAGAAAACAAAGTAAAACAAAACAAGCAGGGCGTGGTGGTGCGCCCCTGTAGCCGCATGTCTCTTGAGGCTGAGACAGGAGGATCGCAAGTTGGAGGCCAGCCTCAGCAACTTAGTGAGGCCCTAAGCAACTTAGTGAAACTATCTCTAAATAAAATATAAAAAAGGGCTGGGAATGTGGCTCAGTGGCTTGCCCTTGTGTTCAATCCCTGGTACAAAAAATAAAAAATGGCAAGGGGATGGGCGGCTAGGGATGTGACATACACTGGTAAAAGTGTCCGGGGTTCCATCCACAGTACCAAAAAAACAAACAAACAAACAAAAAAAAACCCAAACCATCTCAAATTTACCATCTGAACAATGTACCACAGTGTTTAAGAGATTAATTAGCTCAAGCCGGGCGCAGTGGCCCAAGCCTGTAATCCCAGCACTTAGGGAGGCTGAGACAGGAGAATTGCGAGTTCAAAGCCAGCCTCAGCAACGGCAAGGCGCTAAGCAACTCAGTGAGACCCTGTCTCTACATAAAACACAAATAGGGCTGGGGATGTGGTTCAGTGGTCAAGTGCCCCTGAGTTCAATCTCCAGTACAAAAAAAAAAAAAAGAGAGAGAGAGAGATTAATTAGCTGAGGTCTCCAAGAGACCTGAGTTCAAGTCTTGATTCCACTATTTGTTATCACCTTGGGTAAATTATTTAACCTCTTTAAGTTTGTTTCCTTATCTGTAAAATGTCGTATCTACTACTTTTGGAGGTTAGATAGTATATAAAGCATTTCGTACACTGCTTGGAACATAGCATTAAAGTATATTGGTCAGCCAGACACTGTGTTGTACACCTGTAAGCCCAGCTGAGGCTGAGGCAGGAGGCGCTCAAATTTGGAGCCAGTGGGCAACTGCTATGATTTAGATATGAGGTGCTCCCCAAAAAACATCCATGTGAGACAATGCAAGAATTTTCAGAGGGGAGATAATTAGATTATGAGAGGTGTAAACTAACTGGTGAATTAATCCACTGATATGGATTAACTGGGTGGTTACTATAGGTAGGTAGCCCTGCTTGAAGGGACTAGTTCATGGGGTGTGCCTTTAAGGTTTATATTTTGTTCTTTTTTTTTTTTTTTTGGTACCGGGGATTGAACTCAGGGGCACTCGACCCCTGAGCCACATCCCCAGCCCTATTTTGTGTTTTATGTAGAGACAGGGTCTCACTGAGTTGCTTAGTGCCTCGCCATTGCTGAGGGTGGCTTTGAACTCGCGATTCTCCTGTCTCAGCCTCCCTAAGTGCTGGGATTACAAGCGTGAGCCACCGCGCCCGGCTATATTTTGTTCTTGAGGAGTGAAGCACTCTCTCTGATTCCTGGTCTCCACATCCTGAACTGCTTCATCCACCATGATGTTCTATGTCACTTCAGGCCCCAAGCTATAGAGTCAGCCTACCATAGACTGAACCTCTGAAATCAGGAGCCAAAATTAACTTTTCCTCCCCTACATTGTTCTTGTCAGGTATTTTGGTCACAGCAATGAAAAGCTAACTATAACAGCAACTTGGTGAGACCTCGTCTCAAAACAAAATAAAAAGGGCTGGGGATGTAGCTCAGTGGTTGAGTGCTTACCTAGCTTGTGCAGGGCTCAGGTTCCATACCCAGTAGTGCCCCCCCTAGAAGAGTTGGTCATGCTAGGTACTGTGGTGCAGCCTGTAATCCCAGTGGCTCAGGAGGCTGAGATAGGAGGATTGGAAGCTCAAAGCCAGCCTCAGCAAAAGTGAGGCGCTAAGCAACTCAGTAAGACCCTGTCTCTAAATCAAATACAAAATAGGGCTGGGGTTGTGGCTCAGTGGTTGAGTGCCCTTGAGTTCAATCCCTGGTACCCCCCCAAAACCCAAAACAGATAAACAAACAAAGAGTTGGTCATAATAATGAATAGCAGTACGATTTTAGATTTCTCTTTGATTTCAACAAGTAACTCTCTCTTTGTCTCTCATAATTTAGCAATTTTATAGTCAGATTTTGGACTGATGGGCTTTCCCTCTATGTCCATCCCAATACCCATCTGACCTTTGTCCTGCTTAATAGTGAGTGAGCCCCCACCCCTCCGTCACCAGCCTTTGCTCAATTTCTGAGTCAGCAATCAGTTGACATTATCATGAATTATCTGTATCTTTCCTTACGAGAGACATCATCTAAAATTCTGTTCCAGCTTGAGAAAAAGCTTATGAGCTAATAGGAAAAGGAATGGTTGGCACATTCACTCTGAGGTGTTTTATCTAAGTCCTAGGTGCAAGTTATTACTAAGAACTGTTATAATTAATAAACTGTTATGATTAGTAATGTGTGCAATAATTTGGATTGTACATGTTCAACAAAGCACATGTGTTAAAAGTCTTGCTCCCTAGATTTTAGTGCTATTGGTGAAAACTATAAGAGGCAGGCCCAGCGGGGCTTTGGGTCACTAGGGGAGTGCTGATTATGGGATGTTGTTTTCTCTCTCTCTTTTTGCTTTTTTTTTTTTTTAAAGTATTTTTCTAGTTGTTGATGGACCTGGACCTTTATTTGATTCATTTATTTATATGTGGTGCTGAGAATCAAACCCAGGGTCTCACACATGCAAGACAAGTGCTGTACCACTGAGCCACAACCCCAGCCCTCTTTTTGCTTTTTCAGCCCTAAGGTGACCCGTTTTGCTCCACTACACACTCCTGTCATGTGATGTTGCTCTTCCACAAGCCCAAAAACAATGGCATCAACCAATCATAGACCATAATCTCCAAAACTGTGAGTCAAAATAAACCTTTTCTCTTTATAAGTTGATTATCTTAAGGTATTTGTTACAGTAACAGTAAATCAACCAACACAATGTATTTCTTGTCATGTTGCATGTTTAACAAATCCCATCTGTGGGATTTTAGCACCTGGTTCTACATTTAAATCACTATTATTTTGCATTTTCTTGTTTTAGGCAGCTCAGCTGTATTCTTATCAATATGAAATTTGACACCTGGGAGTTGGATAGTGTATGTAATAAAATCCAGTTGTGTTAGTGGTTTAGTAAAGAAGGTCAGGTATAGAGCAGAGATGGAGTGAATATTGTTGATTATACAGTTAGTGACTCTTGTCATGCTGTAGCAAAACAATTTGATCAAATGATTACCTGGTGCATCATGTCAAGCAAGCAACATGCAAACCGAGTGTGTGGCTAGGGCCAGAGAGAGAAAATGTAAAATTTTGGTTTGTATTGATTGTGGTTTTTCTTTTTTTGGTACTGGGGATTGAACCCAGGGGCCCTCAACTGCTGAGCAACATCCCCAGTGCTTTTTATTTTTTATTTAAAGATAGGGTCTTGCTAGGTTGCTTTAGGGCCTTGCTAAATTGCTGAGACTGACCTCAAACTTGCAATCCTCTTGCCTCAGCCTCCTGAGCTGCTGGGATTACAAGCATGCACCACCACACCTGGCTTTGATTACTTCTTGTAGCTTTAACTACAACTGTAATAAAGATATAAACTTGAGCTGGGTGTAGTGACACATGTCTGTAATACCAGCAGCTCAGGAGGCTGAGGCAGGAGGATCATGAGTTCAAAGCCAGCCTCAGCAACTTAGCAAGGCCCTAAGCAACTCAGTGAGAACCTGTCTCTAAATAAAATACAAAATAGGGATGGGGATATGGCTCGGTGGTTGAGTGTCCCTGAGCTCAACTCGCGGTACCCGCCCCTCACTCCCCCCAAAAATATGAACTTGAGCTGGAGCTGTCCCACCCGCCAGCACAGGTGGAAGCAAAAACAAACAACAAACAAACAAACAAAAACCATTTTAAGAGAGTCTTTGCCTGCAGTCTGAATCCACCATAAATCCTGGAATTGGGAGTCTTACAGGGGTGAAAAATCCAAGTGCTTCCTCACCCAGATTGATGCCCTAGTAAGAAGTGACAACAAGTCCATCCAGCCTTGGTAGGAGATAAGGATGTGGCCCCAGGTCCTTTCCAAGCATCTTCCTGGAAATTGCCTCCAGACAATGGGATTGTGCCCATCCACAAAGATCAGATTAAGGATGTTCCCACCCCACCCAACTTTTATTTATTTATTTATTTTGGTACCGGGGATTAAACTCAAGGGTACTCAACCACTGAGCCACATCCCCAGCCCTATTTTGTGTTGTATTTTTTTATTCACTTTTTGGTATCAGGGATTGAACTCAGGGGTACTCGACCACTGAGCCACATCCCCAGCCCTATTTTGTGTTTTATTTAGAAACAGGGTCTCACTGAGTTGCTTAGCGCCTCGCCATTGCTGAGGCTGGCTTTGAACTCAGGATTCTCCTGTCTCAGCCTCCCAGAGTGCTGGGATTACAGGCGTGTGCCACCATGCCCCGCTCCACCCAACTTTTTCTCTCTGCTTTTCAAATAGTCTCAAGGGAGCTAGCATCAATTTGAGAGGGAAGGATGGACGAAGCATAAAGAGACATAAATAAAAGATCAGAACCTCAGGTTAAACAGTGTTTTTGGACACGGTATTAGGCTGTAGTAACTCATGCTTGGAACTGACTGGAAGCAAATAGATTGGATGGCAGCTTACTACGTTTGGTCAGAGAAACCCCAGGCTTGGCCTGCAAAAATATCTGATCATTCAGCTCTCAAATGTTGGGAACCTGCACCCTCAAAAGCAAAAAGTTGGCTAAGGAAACCATACAGCATCAAAAACTGATCATAATTTAAAGCTAGCCTCAGCAATGGTGAGGTGCAAAGCAATTCAGTGAGACTTTGTCTCTAAATAAAACACAATATAGAGCTGGGGATGTGACTCAATGGTGGAGTACCCTGAGTTCAATCCCCAGTACCAAAAAAAAAAAAGAAAAAAAAAAAAGATCATAACTTCTGATACATGTGGCTTGTCTGTTTTCCCACATAGTAAGAACCTCCTGGAGGGCAGAGCCAGAGGTCATGGAGGACATTAGACAAGAGTTTCTCCAAGGTAGAGCTGCTAGAGGGACAGTCAAGACATACACTGACAGCAAGGGGAATCTTTGCCATTTCTATCGAGCAGGATTTGATCATTGCCATGGACAAATTCCTGCAATGTTTCTCTTTCTTCTCTTTTCTACTGTGAGTTTTTAATTAATTATTTTAGAGATGGAGTCTCACTGTGCTGCCCAGGCTGGTCTTAAACTCCGAATGGTTCTTGTGCCTCAGTCCTGCGAGCAACTTGGAACCACAGACCACACCACCACCATGCCCACCTTGGAGTGAGTTTTTATTGTGGTTATTCAGCTCCTGCACCAGTGATGCTACTGCATGTGTATGTGGATAATTTGCTTTTTGGTTTACAAATTAACAGACCACAAGGAGTCACATCTGCACACAATGGAGATGATTGCATATCATCTAGAGATCCTTAAAGTCTAGATCACCTGGACTTCAAGTGAGATTTACTAACAGGATGAGACTTTGAGGAAAATGCATGAGTATAAAAGAAAAGAGTATTCTGTGTATTTGGGGAACCGAAGGAGCAGAATACGGTGGAAAATGCTAGATGCCTTCCAGAATCCATACTTGTCTTCTTTAATACCAACACCCTGATTTTTAATAGGCATATTGACAACCAGCTTAAAAAAAAAAAAAATATATATATATATATATATATACACACACACACAATTGGCCCTTCTAACCTGCAGCTTCCATAGTTGTAGATTCAACCAATGGTGAGTCAAAAATTTTAAAAAGACTGCATCTGTAGTGAACATGTAAAGACATTTTCATCATCATTCCCTACACAACACAGTGTTAACAACTATTTCCATAGCACTTACATTGTGTTAAGTATTAGAAGTCATCTAGAAATGATTTAAAGTCTACAGGGGATGTGTGCAGCTTATCTGCAAATACTGTCATTTTACATAAGAGATGTGAGCATCCTGGAGATTTGGGTATCCACAGGGGTTCTGGGACCAATCTCATGTGAACACTCAGGGTCGACTTTATTTCCCTGTCTCTCTGATCATTAGGTATGGCTAGGTAATTAAATTCTAGCCAATGAGCTCAATGTGTTGCAAGGAATTTTCTGGAAGACGTCTTAAAAGGGGAGACACAGGCCCTTCTCCCTTCTCTATTCTTATGACTCAAATGTGGATGTTCTTGGGAAACTTTAGCCGCCATCTTGGACAATGAGGAAAAGAGCCATACTGTAGAGAACATAAGAAGCATCATGGGGCTGCCAAACCTGGCCTGGGCTCCCTAACTCTAAATTTCAGTTAACTAAGAGAAGTATAAAGTTCAATTTGATTTAAGCCACTATATTTGGGGCTTTGCTCATGTGAAGCTGGATCTAGTGATTGCTACACTCTTGGTGCATGATTTGGTCAATTGAACTTTAAGAATATGGAGCAGTTGATTTAGTGGTGTGGATTTGAGATCTGATCCCTGGATCTTCTGCACACTCTCCTAGGAGGTTGAGAAGAACCCATGTTGTACTTCCTTTAGTTTTGGAAACAGACGGGGTTAGTCTGAATTAGGGAGCACACTTATAGGTTTTCAGGTTTGGGAGATTTTTTCCCAACTAAAGTGATTGGAGTATATGCTACCTGCTACAGATGACATGGAGAAAAGAACTGGAGGCTTCAGTTTGTGTGGAATCATCTCTGTCACCCTACTCTTGGGTGTAGGCCAGTGTCTGGGTTAGAAAGGAGTGGTTTCATTTAGCACTTATTTAGAAAAAGGACTCATCAGAAAAGTTAAATTTAGTATATTATTTGCTATTCAAGGGATGTGTATTTTTAATTTTCTGTGGAGTTACACTGGAGTCCTCAACCTTTGCACTATTGACATTTCTTTCTCCCTCCCTCTTCCCTTCCTCCCTCTTTCCCTCCTTTCTTCCTCTCTCCATTTCTTTCCTTTTTCTTCTCTTTGCTTCTTTTCCTTCCTCCCCCCTTTTCTGGGCACTATTGGAGAGTGAACTGAGGGCCTTGCACATACTAGGCAAGTGCTCTTTCCCTGACCTACACTCCAGTCCTTATGTTCTGTACCAGCTAAGTCTCTGTGATGAGGGCCATTCAGTGTATCACAGGTTGAAAGCAGATCCCCAAGCTCTATCCTCTGCATTCTAGTAGCAACACCCTCCACCCTGGTTGGAACAGCTAAAATGTCTCCAGACATTGCTATGCATCCCTTGGGGGTGACAATTGCCCCCAGTTAAGAACCACGGGCTTATCATGAGGCTTAACATTGATTTCATGAGTTCTACAATACACATAGTCTGCTATTCAAGCTGCTGAGCTGGATGGGGAGAAGCTACCAGCTTGATATAGTCAGGACATGGAACCAAAGTACGTTTTATTTACTTATACTTGGTAGATAACTTAAAAAATGGCCACAAATAAGTAAGTCACTAATAAAGATCATGCATTCTTCCTAGTGCTTCACATTTACACACACACACACACTATCTCTCTTTCTCTCTCTTTTTCTGGGAAACGCTTTTTAAAAGCAGAGAAAAGTATAATAATAATTCTCCTATGTACCTTTCCCAATTTCTTTCCCATTAGAAATTCAGTGTGTATCCAGGCCACATTTTCATGTGTTTGTATCACAGACATTGTGTTAGTCTGTTTTTTGTTACTGGGACAAAACACTTGAGATAATCAGCTCAAAGAGAGAAAAAGTTTATTTTGACTCATGGTTTCAAATCATGGTTATTTAGCTCTCTTGCTGTGGGCCTGTGGCAACACTGAAGTCTATTATGGTGGAGGTGCAGAAGAGAGCTGCTCATCTCATGGAGGTCAGTGGGGAGAGAGAGAGAGAGAGAGAGAAAGAGGAACCAAGGTTGCAATATCCCCTTCAAAGGCACATTCCCAATGACCTAACTCCCTTCCACTAGGCCCCACCTCCTGAAGTTCCACCCCCTCCAATAGGCACCAGGAGCCCATGAGTCTTTATCACATGGGTCTTTGGGAGACATTGAAGATGCAAACCATAAAATACATGCATGTGTAAATAATATTTAGTGTTGATTTGAGTATCTATGATTATTTACACAAGTGATGTCATCATTGTATAAAACTCTCTACAGCATTTTTTTTTTATGCCGGGGATTGAACTCGGGGGCACTTGACCACCGAGCCACATCCGCAGCCCTATTTTGTGTTTTATGTAGAGACAGGGTCTCACTGAGTTGCTTAGTGCTTCGCCTTTGCTGAGGCTGGCTTTGAACTTGCAATCTTCCTGTCTCAGCCTCCCCAGCCGCTGGCATATTCAGGTGTATGCCACTGTGCCTGGTTTATCTGCAGCATTTTTTAACTCAAAAATTGTACTTTTTATAATTCACCCTTGATGTTTCATGTAAATCTGGCGACTTTGTTTTCACTTGCACATAGTATCCTATTGTATGAGTGTGCTGGAGTCCGTCTGTCCATCCTTCTACAGAGGGCAATGCATATTGATTTCAATTAATCTTGACTCTAAAGCTACATCACAGCAAAATCCTTATCTGTCTCTTTGAGCACATGCCCTAATGTCACTTCAGAAGAATTGTTGATCGGAGGTGGTGCGCATTTACTGAATCATGCTACATTATCCTCCAAAGTGGTTGAATCAATTTAAACTCCCACTAGTGGAGCATATGAATCCTCATTTCTCCACAATCCTCTTCAACACTGTTATTAGGATTTTATGATTTTTCTAAGCTTAAGGGAGTTTTTTAGTTCTTATGAAAGGGGAACTATTTTATGGGAGTGAAATGGGGATTGATTTGCAGTTCCTCCTCTGTGGTGAAGGAACATCTGAAAGAGAACCAGGCATGGTGGCACACATCTGTAAACCAAGTGGGTCAGGAAGCTGAGGCAGGAGAATCAAGAATGTGTGCATCTTTTCTTGCATTTGTTGACCTTGGTGATTTCTTCTGTCCATGGTACACCTCATGGGCAATAGAAACTGCTCGTTTTCTATTAGGTTTTCTTTTCTTTCAGATTGGGCAAAGGTTATTACTTATTTAATTCCACTTATTTAACTTGATTTTCTTCAACAAATTTATTTAAAATGATTTTAGTATGTACTGCATACTAGTGCTTTGTTCTTTTAAAATAGATTACAGGTATCTTCTTCCTGGCTTTAGTTTGTCTTTTTACTTTTTTCCAAGATGTCTTTTATTGTGTAGAAGTTCCTACCTTTGATCCAGTTCAATATATATATATACATATTTGTTTTTATCATTTGTCCTTTTGGGAACTTATTTAAGAAATCCCAGCTGGGCGCGGTGGCACAGGCCTGTAATCCCAGTGTGAGAGGCTGAGGCAGGAGAATCGCAAGTTCAAAGCCAGCTTCAGCAATGGTGAGGTGCTAAGCAACTCAGTAAGACTGTCTCTAAATAAAGCACAAAATAGGACTGGGGTTGTGGCTCAGTGGTTGAGTGCCCCTGAGTTCAATCCTTGGTACCAAAAAAAAGAAAGAAAGAAAGGAAAAAAAGAAGTCCTTTCCCATATCCAAGGTCATAAACCCATCATCTTGTATTTCTAAAAGTTTTAAAGTTTTATTTAAATGTTTATTTTCTAATCCATTTGGAGTTTTTTTGTGCAGATGATGCAAGGTAAGGTTACGATTCATGTGTTAGCTCTCAACCTCACAGCAAGTCTGTGAGATGCACACTACTCCTGTTTCACAGATGGGAGAACCAAGACATAGACAAATGAATGGCCCAAGTTGCACTGTCAGTAAAAGGCAGCAGGTCCAGGACCTGGATCCATGTTTGGTCTCAAAGCCCATGTTCATTTCCATACAGCACAATGCTGTTCTAGAAGGCCTGGTGCAAATGTGCATAATATTGTATTTTTCCAGAAATGTTCATGCATCTTTATTGTGAGGTTCTGACATGTACCTCTAGGTGCAAGAGAGAATGGAGAACCTGAAGTTTATTTGTCTGTATTCCAGGGTAGAGGAAGTTCAGGCCCACTTTGGTGTAGGATTCTCCAGGTCATATCTGGCTTTAAGCACTAGTGACCAATAACAAATCTGAGCCTAAACTGGGAACAAAAGTGAGGTGGAAGTGGCATCTGCCATCACTGACTGCTGACATTTGATCTATATATTGGGCTTCACTCTCTCTTTCTCTCTTTTTTAGGGAGAGGAGGGGGACAATACTAAGGCTTTAACCCAGGGGTGCTGAACCTCTGAGCCACATCCCCGGCCTTTTTTATTGTTTATTTTGAGACAGAGTCTTATTAAATTACTTAGGGCTTTGCCAAATTGCTGAGGCTGATCCCAAAGTTGCAATCCTCCTGCCTCAGTCTCCCAAGTCACTGGGATTATTGGTGTGTGTCACCAAGCCCAGCTTTTTCTCTGTTTTTCTTTTGCTGTTCAGTTTTTCTCTGGAGGCAGATATGATGGAATTAGGGCAGAAAGAAAAGTAATGAATGGTCCCAAAGAGTTACAGTATCTTATTTTTTCCTTTCTGATTTATAAGATTGTTTCATAATATATGACTATTTGCCCTATTTTGGTAATTTTCATTGCAAATATTTCTTCATGCTTATTATTACTACTGCTACTGCTATTATTATTATTATTTTGGTACCAAGGATTGAACCCAGAGGGGCTTAACTACTGAGCCACAGCTCCAGCCCTTTTATTTTTATTTTTTTAAATTTTGAGACAGGCTCTTGCTAAGTTGCTTAAGTTTTTGCTAAATTGCTGGGACTGGCCTTGAATTTGTGATCCTCCTGCCTCAGCTTCCTGACCCACTTGGATTACAGATGTGTGCCACCATGCCTGGTTCTCTTTCAGTTTTATCTGTGATATTGTTTTGACATTTTTGTATGTGTATGTGTGTAATCAAATCTTTGAATTTCCCTCTCAATTTTTCTATTACTTTTATACTCAGAAAATCCTTACTTGCCTCAGATCAGTTCAAGTCACATCAGTTTCCTTTAGAAAAACTTAAAAGTTTTCTTTTACACTTTTTTTCCATCCATACGAATAAGATATTTTTAAAATGAATTTTTTTTAATTTATTTTTTTATGTGGTGCTGAGGATCGAACCCAGGGACTCACGCATGCGAGGCGAGCGCTCTACCACCGAGCCACAGCCACAGCCCTAAAATGATTTTTTAATTATTTATTTTTCAGGGGGTACAAAAGAGCTTAACATTAAAAATTATTCCCTTCTCCTCCTAACCTCCATTTCTACTCCCCAGAGGTAATCACCACATTCAATAGTTTCTTTGGAATCAATTCTGAAATATTGTAAGGAACATGGAGCATGAACAGAGTTTACAGCCACTGGTCCTTTAGTAGACTTCTTAGAGCTGCGTGTCTCAAAGCTAAAGACTTCTGGCTGTAACTTCTCCCTACTCCTAAAGTTGCTAGGTGACTTGCAAACCTCACCAACAGGCCACCAAACCGGCCCTGCAGCCACCTCCTCTCCACCCCCGCTGACCTATATAAGCCTAGATAGGATGTGGGAAGATTCCCTGGTGTAGGCAGCCATCAGTCCAGGGTTTCCTCATCTGTCCCCATGAGTTTGTGGATAGATTTCAGGGAGTCCAAGATCAGGGATGGAAAAAATATTCCATCCTTATTTTCACTATTCTCTAGTTGAAATTTAGTATTTCCTTTGATTATGAATGTAGCCAACAAACTATAGTAGTATTAGCAACATCGGTGACTTTGTCCCCAATAGAAACCACAGGTTTTTTCACATCACATACAGTTATTGTGGATATCTTGAAATGTCACTTAGATTCATCCCCACTTAGAAATGACTGCTAGAACTTATTAATAGTGTACTAATAAAACAGCATTTAAGCAAAAATAAGCCAGACACAGAAGGACAAATACTTCCTGATACCACGTAAATGAGGAAACTAAAATAGTCAAACACGTAGGAGTTCAGAGTGGAAAGGTGGTTGCCAGGGCTGAGGAGGAGGAAACAGGAAGTATTGATCCAAAAGTACAAAGTTTTGCTTTTGCGAGATGAATAAGTCCTAGAGACCTCCTGTACAGCACAATGCCCATGGTTAACAATCCTCTATGACATTCTTAAAAATTTAAGAGGTTAGTAGCTGTTATGTCAAATGTTCTCAGAGTGAGTGAATGGATGGATGAATAGGATAGGAGAAAACTTTTGAAGATGATAGACATATTTGGAGGTATTTGTGGCTTAAATTGCGGCGAAGGTTTCATGGATACACACTCGTCTCCAAACTCCTTAGCTTGTGTATATTAAATACATACAGCTTTTGGTGTGCCAATCACACCTCAGTAAAGTGATTTTTTTAAAAAAGAAGGATTATTATTACAGCATCAATTTTAAAGTGATTTTGACAACTGTATTTTAGTAACATTGGTTTCTTTCGTAATCCTGTATATTTTAATTTATGTATTTAAAAGTGCTATTTTGAGAAGGAGGCCCATGAGATTTGCCAAAGGGACAGAGCACAGGAAGGATCTAGTGGGGTAGCATGTGGTGTGGGCTGCTCTCCCTACTGGTCCTTAAGCCAAATAAGGGGTTCAAAGGTTGCCACTAGAAAGGGTCCCAACATAATGATTCAACTTACTGTTTTTTTTTCTAACTTTATGAATGTGTGAAAGCGATGTATGTTCAGTAGCAACTGTACTTGGAAAGTTTGAATTTGGGTCTTTTCCAGGATAGTCCAGTCCTCTGCCTCAGTGCTGCTGGGCAGTGGCAGCAGCCGCTGCTCCCAGTCACCTCATGATCACAAGGGAAAACAGCAGATGCTGTACTGTGTGTGGTCAGTGTTGCTCAGTGGGGGTGTCGGTAGGTTAGGTGAGTTAAGTGCATTTTCCACTTAGAATATTTTAAATTTATGATGGATTTAGGAAGGGGATGAGGGAACATCATCTGCTCGTAAGTCAGTTGAGAAGCATCTATAGTACAAGCCCAGCCTTCCCTGTACACAGGGAGACGGTGGGCCTAGTTCCTTTGCTGGAAGCTTACTAAGATACAGGGTCCTTGGGGTCTTTATCCTGTCTCTGCCACTACACAGAGCAATTGGGAAAGTTCTCACGAGAGGTGAATCTACACGGCTACCCTCTGAGTTTAGGGGCCTGCATGAACCTAAAAACTAATCCTTACTTTTGTGTGTGTGTGTGTGTGTGTGTGTAGCAGGGAGTGAACTCAGGTGTACTTGATAACTGAGCCACATCCTCAGCCCTATTTTATGTTTTTATTTAGAGACAGGGTCTCACTGAGATACTTAGTGCCGTATGGTTGCTAAGGCTGGCTTTGAACTTGGAATCCTCCTGTCTCAGCCTCCCAAAGTGCTGGGATTACAGGCATGTGCCACCGTGCCTGGCTTGATCTTACTTTTCACCTGGAGAATTTGGAATGCCAACATCTTGCTGCAGCAGCCCACCCCAGCAGGGGGAAGAGGGAGTAGCTCCCATTCTCCCCATTTGGAGTGTCCAGATGTGAGACTGGACTGTGGGCCAATAAATGCAGCAGAGGTGGCTGGATAGTTGGTGTGGAGCCCTGTTCCCTGAGTCCCTAGGCTGTGATGGACATAGCTAGATGGGAGCCTGAGAGTGGGACTGGGAAAGAGGGACCCACAGTGCATCTGGCGATAGTGCAATCGATGAGACCCTGAAGATCTGAAGAATCTGCACAGGGCTACCCTGTCGCGACAGGACCAGAGCCGTGGGAATGAAGTCAACCTGCCTTTCCCCTGAGCCTTCCACCATTCTTCCCCTGACTTCAGAAGGCCACTGAGAAGCCACAGAGGGAGGAAGAGAAGAGAAACAAAATGCAAAAGTCCCCTGGGTCACAAGTCACACCTGAGATGATAGAAGGAGGTGGGGAAGCCTTTGAATGGGATTAATTTCTGATTTAGCCTGCTGAACTTTTAAACACCTGCAATAGAATCTTAATGACTAAGATACAGCTGCTCTTAAAATTGAGTCACTAAAGAGCCATCTGTTCAGCCTAAGGAGACAAGAAGAGACCAGTAATTTGTTTGTTTGGTTTTTTTTTTTTAGTTTTGTTTTTTGTTTTTGAACTCAGGGGCACCGGACCACTGAGCCGCATCCCCAGCCCTATTTTGTGTTTTATGTAGAGACAGGGTCTCACTGGGTTGCTTAGCGCCTCGCCCTTGCTGAGGCTGGCTTTGAACTCGCGATCCTCCTGTCTCAGCCTCCCTAAGTGCTGGGATTACAGGCTAAACATGTAACTCTTTAATCCCACTGGAACTGATTTTTCATGCTGTGTGGGAAAGAGGGTGACTTTGTTTTTGGTCTGAAGTTAGAACTGCCAAGGTGGCCAGGAGAGCCCTGGACCGTCACTCACACCTACCTGGCAGGTTTCAGTGGAAAGGTGCTGCCATTCCTCTGGAGGCCTGTAGGGCTCTTCATGCTCATGGCTGGGCAGGCTACTGCTCAGGCCCTGCAGGAGGGGAAGGAAGGACAGCATGCTGAGTCACCTGGGCGACCCTCATGTGCACCGCGAATCTGTACACTCTGCTGAGGGAATGCCTGGCCGAAGGTCAGCAGGACCTTGGTTTCAGTGCCTCCTGACTTTGGGCCACTTAGTCTGGACAACAATGAAAGATTGATCCCTGGGATGGCTGAAGTCAAGGCCAAGGGGTATCATGGATTTGCGGATGATTCTTGGGAGGATTTGAGGCACTTTCCATGGCTCCCACCTGTCTTTCCATCAGTCTGCAGTGCTGAAGGTTCTCACCATGGTGATGTTTTTTAGTTTTTTTGGCACTGAGTATTGAACTGAGGGGTGCTTTGCCAACCAGTTACATCCCCAGATCTTTTTATTTTTTATTTTGAGACTGTGTCTCATGAAGTTGCTGAGGCTGTCCTCAAACTTGTGATCCTCCTGCCTCAGCCTCCCAAGTTGCTGGGATTACAGGTGTGTACCATCGCACTTGGCTGGTGATATTTCATCAGCCTTTCTGTTAATTGACCACCTTCATCATTTCCATTTGGTCAAATCCTCTTTCAACCCTACTCTTTCTTTCTTTTCTGTTTCTCTTTCTTATTTTATTGATTGATTGATTGTGGTTCTGGGGATTGAAACCAGGGTCTCCTACATTCTGGGCAAATGCTCTACCACTGTGCTACATCCCCAGTCCCCAACTGCACCACTTCTGCTTGAAATTCAAGGCCTATTTATTATTTTCTTACTTCATTCTTCTTTTATTTTCCTTCCCCATCTTATTTTGTTTTTTGTTTTTCCTTCCTTACATTTTCCTTATTTAATGTTTATCTCTCCTCATTTTTTTTCTCTATTACCTTTTTTTTCACTCAAAATTCAAGGGATACTGAGAATTTCCTCCCACCTAAATCATCTCTACATATTACCTTAAAATTATGACATATGTTACATCTTCATCATGTAATACTTCATATATACAAGAGAATTTGATATCCCGAAGACTTAAAACGTTACCAATCCTTGTACCCCTACACAGGTTACCACCACCTTGAATTTTTTTATGTATTCATTTTTTGCAGGAGGTAATATTCCAAGGAATATTTTGTGGTTCCATGATGGAAGAATGGGAGATAGAGGGAGCCAGGAGCACCTGACCCAATTCCTGGAATTCTTACCATGTGAATTAGATCATGACAGTCTCCTTTCAGAAACATATTGGCTACTTAGGTAGTTTAATACAGAAGCAACCTTTAGTACCTCAAGAAGGATTTAGATCTTAACTACTCAAAGATGAAAACAAGACAGGTGATCCATGATTGATGTGAATATTCCTTATGAGAAAGACCTGGAGGCTTTAGCTAACTACAAGACTTATTCGAGCTCAAAGTGTAGTGGTTTTGTAAAGGATGAATACAATCATAGAATATGTTACCGGAAGGGTTAAGTTTCAAACACAGTTTATACCAGCAACACAGTACTTGGTCAAACAGCATCAACGTTGAACGCCATGATGAAATGACCAAAGTGATTCTTGTTCCATGCCCACACATTGAAAATACAGAGTGAAGAATAACATTACCTACATTTAGCATTTTTTGGGGGGAAGGGTGGTGGTGGTGGGGAAGCAACTTCCAGTATGTTTGTCAAACAGGAGCACAACATTTAGAAGGACAGGGACCCAGGATGTACTCAGAGCAAGCTGAGAAGAATGGGTGGGGAGTGAGGGTGTCTAACCACAGCCACAGGGAGGGAGACAATCACTTCTGTGTCATTTCAAAGAAATGCAGAGGGAGGGGGAACTGCGGGGGCCGAGAGTAGGGGATGTTCTTGAATTCATTGGACTTTGCCTGAGGTCATTTTCCTTACAGTCTCCAGCCTTTCAGCTCATCTCCACTCCGATCCTTCTCTAGGAAACTAAAGACTTTCTCCTAATACACTGTTAGAAGCATGTCATTGTCCTGAGAAACAGGTGGCAGTTTCACTGTCTCCAGGATGACAGCTTACATTCCTAACATGGCATTCAAAGTTCTGCATGACCTGGTATCAGACTTCATTTTTCTCCAATGATGCCTCCAGTGACGGGTCCTTGTGCACACAGGACCCGTCACAGCCTCCTTTCCTTGCTTTCTGCAGAACTTTGCACATCATGGCTCTTTGCTCTTACAGCAGCATCCTGTGACTAGACTCCCTGTCCTTGCATTCTCTGTCTACCGATTTTTTTTTTAATCCTTCAACATCAAGTTCAAATGCTACCACCTCTCTGGAGTGGCCCTTCCCAAGCCGTGTGGCTTAGTAGCCACTCTTCCCTCTGCACTCTCCCAGCAGTCTGATTTGGGTGAAGGTACTGGATTTACAGCTCTGCCTTGACTCTAAATTTCTTTGAAGTCAGGAGCCTTTATCTTTTAAAATTTTTTATTAAACCCCTCTCCTCCATCCCAGAACAGATCCACTGTAAATATATGCTGGCTGATTTGAGTACCAACTATGGGGGACAACCTATAGGAAACAATCTGTGTTTCCTTGACTCGTTACTTTTTGCCCCTATAGATGTATCCAGCTTAGCATGAGCAATACTTTGAAACGGATTTGCTGAGCACGAAGACATTTGGTTCCAGTACTGAACCATTAAGCTTTGTCTCCCATAGATATTCCTGCCCTCACTTGGGAGTATGTAAATTACATTACCTACTTATAGAATCTTAGAACAACATTGAATTAAGTCTCTATGATCAATTTCTAGTTGACCTTCAGCGATGCTTTTAATCTCAGGGCCAGTTTCACTGTGCCACCCTGCACCTTTACCATGTTACAGACTACCTGTAGTTGTAGATACTTTTTCTAATAATATCTCAATCAAGTATCGTCAGAAAAAAAAAAATGTCCTTAAAGAAAAATCTCCTGATGCTTTCAGAATAGAAAAACTTTGAGATTTTTAAATTTTTTCTGCATTATGGTCTGTACCTTTGAATCCTAATAATTAAAAAGCTATTGGGCCACTCTTAAATTTTTCTTTTTTTCCTTTTTTGGGTACCAGGAATTGAACTCAGGGGCACTTGACCACTGAGCCACATCCCCAGCCCTATTTTGTATTTTATTTAGAGACAGGGTCTCATTGAATTGCTTAGCGCCTTCCAGTTGCTGAGGCTGGCTTTGAACTTGTGATTCTCCTGTCTCAGCCTCCCAAAGTGCTGGGACTACAGGTGTGTGCCACCACGCCAGGCTTAAAATATATATTTTTTAATATGATAGATTTCTGAATACTTGAAGGATAGGGCTTTGGCATGTGGGCATGTGAACAGACTTGTTAGATCTGTGTCCAGGTGTGACAAATATTTCCTTCTCTAAAATAGTGAATAACCTGGAGATAACCCCAGTTTGCGTTTTAGATGTGCCAGATGTCTGGAAAGGTAGGAAGGTCTGAATATGGATGTGGGCTTTGTAACCCTAGTGTGAAGTGTTGATGGGGGAGGGGGGTTGCGTGCGCGCATGCGCTCAAGTCTTGAAGGAGGGCTGAGCAAAAGCAGGCTGTAAATCCTCTTTAGAACTTTGATTGGACCCGGGCGCGGTGGCTCAAGCCTGTAATCCCAGCACTTAGGGAGGCTGAGACAGGAGAATCGCGAGTTCAAAGCCAGCCTCAGCAACGGCGAGGTGCTAAGCAACTCAGTGAGACCCTGTCTCTGCATAAAACACAAAATAGGGCTAGGGATGTGGCTCAGTGGTTGAGTGCCCCTGAGTTCAATCCCCAGTACCAAAAAAAAAAAAAGAACTTTGATTGGGTTGTGTGCCAGCATAAGAGAGAGTCCGGCTGGGGAAATTTCAGGTGCAGAAATTAAGATGCTACAGAGGTTAGTTTTGTGTGTTTGGGGAAGAGAGGCTTTTATTCCACTTCTGCTGTTGCCCTGCTCACTCTGTGTTGTCATTCGTGAGTTTACACGTCCAACTAGCATATGGATTGGAAAAGGTGCATGGGAGGTTTTAAAGAGTGCAATTTGGGGGCTGGGGCTGCAGCTCAGTGGCAGAGTGCTTGCCTAGCATGTGTGAGGCACTGGGTTCGATCCTCAGCACCACATAAAAAATAAATTAGTAAAAATGATGTTGTGTGTCCACACACACACACACACACACACACACACAGCTCAATTTGAATTGGGTTAATCCCAAGAGGGATACTGGGAGGTGGGAGGAAAGAAGAGCTTCAGGAAGATGTGCCGCTGGGCTTGGGTCTAGAAAGTAGAACAGACGGGGTGGAAGCCTGGGTAGGTACAGGTTTGTGCTAAAATAATAGGTTGGTGTGAAACTGTGCAAAAGTCTAAGTTTCCTATCGACTCTTTCCCAAGCTTGCTTTGGATTATAGAAAAATCATTTTTCAACTTCAAATAGCAGCCTGACCTTGAGTCCTGGAGTGGGCAAGATCCGGAGAAGGGCAGAGAAAGGACCCTGAATCCATGACATCTTTTTGAAGGAGAAATGCTCTCAGGTCTTTTCACATTTGGAAACAGAAATCTACACGGGCAACTGAAGCCTTCGGTCCAAGAGCTTTTTGAAATTCCTTGACAAGTCTTCAGTGAAACTGAGTTTCCCTTTAATGAGTCCAAGACTCATCAGGAGTGAAAGGGAAACTGGCCTTTCTTGGGATCATTGAACAATTTAAGTAATTGGCCTCTCAGTGCCTGGCTCTCATCTTTTCTCTATTTTAGTTCAGTCAACACTCTGAACTCAGAACCTCGAGGCAGAAATAATTGGAAATGTTCTAGAACCAAGAGGGATGGGGGAAGAATGCTGTGTAAGGAGAGAGAAGCAAAGAGGAGGAGGCTCAGGTTAATGAGCCTTCTCCAGAGGGGTGGGTTCCTGAGAGTCCCTGCCTAGGCAAGGAAGGAGCTCCCTGGACAGTAGAGGTGATACAGTGGAGCCCTAGGGGCTAAACCTGAGGCAAAGTCCAACCAACCAGCAAAGCCAGAGGGGAGGTTTAGCTCAGATGTGGATCAGTCTAGGGCTAATCATATGCAAACAAGTCTAATTTTACTGGGTGTGACCAGAGATAAAAGAAGCCACAGTCAGGGTCATTTTGGAATGATAACACTTTAAAGATGAAAAAACTGTTTATTTGAAGAAAATTTCTCCTGAGGGCTGGGGTTGTAGCTCAGTGGTACAGTACTTGCCTAACACATGTGAGGCACTGGGTTTGATCCTCAGCACCACATACAAAATAAATAAATAAAATAAAGGTATTGTGTCCATCTGCAACTAAGAAAATATTTTTTTTAAAAAAAATAATTTATCTTAAAAAGAATAAACACAAATTCCGAAGTATGGATTAACTATAAATCAGTATTTTGCCAGTATTTTCAAACAGGCCACATCTAACCAATAAATGGCTTCTGTCAACAGCACGAAGCTTGAAGCTCGCTGCCAGAAGCTGGGTGAGGCAGATACAGGCTTTTAATGTAGAAAAGGTTGGTAACACAGAAGAAAGAGCCAGTGAGGCTGAAACCAACCATTCCTAAAACCACAAACAGGAAAAATAAAAAAAGTCAACATACCATTTGTCACCATTTCACCACTAGCCCTACCAAAATGCATTCATTGAGTTCATTGAGCCCCCAGGTGGCCGCTGAAATCCTCCGCAAACACTGTATTTTATTGTGGTGGCGTCCCACCCCAGGGCAGCTGGAAGCAGTCTGTCAGTGAAAATTCAAGAAAGAGAATCTCTGTCTACTCAGGGCTTATGCGAAACACAATGTCCAGTGGAGGTACTCGAAAGGTTAACATTTTCTTTTGATGGGAGAAAGGGGAGAAGCACGGAGTGGGAGAGAGAAAAAGAGAAAAATAAGTAGGCTTTGAAAAAGCAAGTGAGACTTGGTCAAAATTGCACCAAGAGGATTTCGTAGTTTTCCTCATTGTCTGCATCTCATTCATACTTCTTTTTTTTTTTTTTTTTGGAGGGATGCCAGGGATTGAATTTAGGGGCACTTGACTACTGAGCCACTTTTGCAGTCCTATTTTATATTTTTTTCAGAATCAGGGTCTCATTGAATTGCTTAGAGCCTCTCACTTTTGCTGAGGCTAGCTTTGAACTCGAGATCCTCCTGCTTCAGCCTCCCGAGCCGCTGGGATTACAAGCGCGCCCCACCGCGCCCGGCTCATTCATACTTCTTATGACAGGTGGGCTCAAGCCTAGGAAGGGCTGTGTGTGGCACATCTACCCCAAGTATGGATAAGGAGTTCCATTCACCGTGTCAGAGAGGAGCCTGTAAGCTTCCTCTCCATAAAGTTAAGTTCCCTTCCCATCCCCCGCACCTGAATGCATGTCACTTGGAGAAACTTCATTACTTATTGATTTGGATTACACATCAAATAAGTTGAAAAAATTCATGCTTCTCTGGAAACCTTTTGCTCAAAGGACTGTTATATTTGTCTCATTTCATCCCTGTATTTGCAAATGGCTACTCTTTGTCAAGCAGGCAGAGATGAACCAATGTATTTGGAGGTTCTATGACATTTGATGGAAACTATATTGCTTAAGTTATTTAAATGTAAAGTTACTAAATACAAAGTTACTGAAACCATGTTCTAAATGTATCTATTAGGCTAAGGTAAAGAGAGTTGTGGTGGGAACCCTGATTTTTTTAAAGCCTACTTAGGGTCAGGTAATTTTTTGGAAATTATATTCATCCTTTATAACAACCAACAAGTACCATTATTTCTCTCATTTTTCAATGGAAGAAAAGGAGTCTCAGAGTACTCGATCAAAATCCTTCTGAAGAAAACAAGCACTCTTCACATGAAAACTTGTGGTCTCTTCAGCTATCAGTGGCTGTGATGCTGCAGAGTGAGGTATTTCTGTAGTTCAGTGCAATAAGAATGAAATCTGGAGCCGGGCGCAGTGGTGCACACCTGTAATCCCAGCACTTTGGGAGGCTGAGATGGGAGAATCGCGAGTTCAAAACCAGCCTCAGCAATGGCGAGGTGCTAAGCAACTCAGTGAGACCCTGTCTCTACATAAAACACAAAATAGGGCTGGGATGTGGCTCAGTGGTCAAGTATCTCTGAGTTCAATCCCTGGTACCAAAAAAAAAGAGAAAAGAATAGAAAGAAAGAAAATAAATAAATCTGATTTTGTGATATGTGCTTTAGAATTTTAACTTCTAAACAATGGACTTATTGATAATATTAAAGACCATATTGGGGATCACATGAGTGATAACTTCCTGTAATGTTGCTTCTGAAAACTTAAGTTGTTGCTTTGCAAGACAGAAGTTGTAGACAGCTTATAAATAGTTCAACCTTGCTTTGTAATTTGTTCATTTGTTTCTGGCTTTGACAAGAATTGATACATTTTGGAAAAGCATGGATATGTGCATCTTCAATAAGAGCAGGTGGCTTTAGAGTGAATGCAGAATACTGCATTTATCTGCAGAATACTGCAGAGAAATCCAACAGTGTGAGTTCCTCTGTGTTATGGGTACACTGATGTCATTTTTTTTTTTTGAATTATAAAGGAAGGGGATAGATGCAAGACTTATATGAAGGCTCAATCATGAAACTAGTATAGACAAATAGAATGACTAAAATAATTTCATGTTTATATAATGCTATGATTTGAGTATGGTTTGTCCCCTCTGAAAAACATATTGAAATTTAATTGCCATTATATTAAGAGGTGGGACCAGGTGGGACCTTTAAGAAGTGATTAAATTTCTGCCCTTATATTAATCAGCTTTCTGTTACTATAACAAATGCTGAGATAATCAGCTTATAAAGACAAAAGGTTTATTTTGGCTCACAGTTCTGGAAGTTTCAATCCATGATTGGTTGGCCATAGCGAGGCTGCATACCATGATGGGAAATGGGTGATGGAGTAAAACTGCTCACTGCATGGGTAGGGTATGAAGAGAGGGAAGAGAATAGACCAGGTTCCTGCAATGTATCCAGTAACCTAAAACTTCCCTCTAGGCTCTATCTCTCTGTCTTTGTGGCACTGGGAATTGAACCCAGGAACTCAGGCCTGTTAGGCAAATGTTCTACCACTGAGCTATATTCCCAGCTTCTTTCACCTATTAAAATTTCAACCACCTATGAATAGCACAACAGGCTGGGGACCAAGCCTTTAATACATGGGCACATTCCAGATACAAACTATAACAACCCTCATGAATGGACTAATCCCCTTATGTGATTAATAGACTAATGGGTCATAGGTTACCTAGAGGCTAGGTCTGCTATAAAAGCCAGTCTGGCTAGGTCTTGCGTGCTCTTTCTCTCACCATGTGATATGCTGTACCACTTTGGGACACTGCCTGCAAGAAGCCACCACCAGATGTGCTCCTTGACCTTGGACCAGAACCACGGACCCAAAATAGATTTCTTTATAACTTAGTCTGTGGCCTTGTGTTATTAACTACAGAAAATAGACAAAGACAGCTGGGTGCTGTGGCACATGCCTGTAATCCTAGGAAGATGGCAAGTTCAAGGCCAAACTGGGCAACTTAGTGAGATCCTATCTCAAAATAGAAAATATAAAGTATACACACACACACACACACACATATATTTATACATATATATGTATAAACATGCTTCCAGGGTCCATTAATTCTAAATAAACTAAAAGCAGAACAGGTCAGGAGACATAAACAACCAACATCTTGGTTTTGATTTTTGCTTATATCTACAAGAACTAGTTAGACCTGCAGACTTGGGTTTTGCTGCTATTGAGTTGTGTCAGTATGTGCCTAAAATAACGCCTTCAACTTGCCCTTAGATTTTAAGTTGCTAAGAGCAGGGGCCAAGCTTTAGTTAACGACAAGATTTATGCAAACTGAAAGTGTTAAACAGCTTTGAAAACGATGAATGCCATCACAGAATGCATTTGCAGAAGTGTAAAGCTTCAAACACAGGTGGTAGCAGAAAGGCACTATTCCCACCACAGCCAAATAGCACACTCAGTGTTGAACATCAAGATGAAATGACCAAAGCAATCCACGTTCCATGCCCAAATGTTGAAAATGCACAGTGAAGAAGAAAACAACCCATAAGGTCATCACTCCAAAGACCTACATTTAGCGTTTCTTTTGAGATATCCCAAAGTCAGGCTTAGGACTTCTTTGGGCACCTCCACACCACTCTCTGCCCTGTGCATGGCCTGGGATACTGCAGACGCCCTTACCAGACTCCTTTCCTCTGCCTTCTGGTTGGATCTGGGGAGGCACTGGTGCATATCTGGAGAGTGGGGAAGGAAGGTCCTGGGCTCCCTCCCTGTTGGCTTGTGGTGAATTTAGGCTGGGCAGCCTCCCCTGAGGGTGTGTGTGGCTGCCCACTGTTGCTAGCCCAGGATGCATCTCTAAGTCTCATGGGTTTCCCTGACTCTGTCCACACCTCTATAAATAGCCTTCTAATGAAGTCTCCTCAAATGACTCAGTTTGACCGCACCAGCTGTCTCCTGCGTGGGCCTTGATGGACTCCTGTTTAATACAGTACTTTAGACACAGTTCTGCATTCAATAAAGGCTTGTTTAACTCAAATAAATGGAGTGTTCTGAGCTGGCATTTTTATTCAAGATTGCTGGTGTAAGAATGACCAGTTGTCTCAGTTTGGGTCTGTGTGTTGGGATTTTCAGGATTTGGGACTTTTAGTTTTAAAAGGAGGACAATCCTGAATAATCCAGGATGGGTTGGTTGTTGGATCATGTACTCTTTTAAAATTTTTAATTGTTTTTTGAGTAACATTATGTTACCTTTCAAAAGATTGTTATGATTATATTTCTAAAGTTGTTTCATGAAA
Source organism: Geosciurus inauris (assembly GCA_004024805.1). Classification (NCBI taxonomy): domain Eukaryota; kingdom Metazoa; phylum Chordata; class Mammalia; order Rodentia; family Sciuridae; genus Geosciurus; species Geosciurus inauris. The sequence continues at coordinate 53,917 of PVHX01008082.1, forward strand.
CGATAATAGAATATTTTTCACTTATGAACAGATCTGTGCCTGAAAGTCTTCTCTTTGAGTAAATTTCTATGGACATCAGATCGTGAACCATGTCAGTTCTGAATCTGTTCACATAGGGGAAGTTAACCAAGGAACACATATGACAACGAAGCGTGACGTGTACGTGCTAGTTAGGAAGTTTTGAATGCTGTGGCGGAGCGCCTTGCAGCAAAAACTGGGCTGCAGCCGGGTGTGGTGGCGCACGCCTGTGATTCCAGCGGTTGGGGAGGCTGAGGCAGGAAGATGGCGAGTTCAAAGCCAGCCTCAGCAAAAGGGAGACACTAAGCAACTCAGTGAGACCCTGTCTCTACATAAAACACAAAATGGGGCTGGGATATGGCTCAGTGGTCAAGTGCCCCTGAGTTCAATCCCTGGTTCCAAAAACAAACAAATAAACAAAAGAAAAAAACCAAAAAACCAAAAAGCAGAAACAAAAACAATGAGGCTGCTAGAATATGATTCTCAATTTAAAAAAAAATTAAAGCCTTTTAAATAATTATTTCTTGTTGCCCTGTTCTTCCTGTGTGCTGTTTTTCTGAGACTAGAAGATATGTACATATTATGAAGAACACATTTTATTTTCTTTATATATATAAAAATATATATGTATATATTTAGATGTTGATGAACCTTTATTTTATTCATTTATTGATATGCAGTGCTGAGAATTGAACCCAGTGCCTCACACATGCTAGACAAGTGCTCTACCACTGAGCCACAACCCCAGCCCACATTTTATTTTCTTGTGTTCCTAATTCCATGGATTAGTATAGGTTAATTCCTAGGAGGCAGATCAGTTGGAAAGGAAAAGCAGCGACCCTAGACGTTTTGAGAAGAAATCTTTATTTCACTGGGGTAATAGTTGGAGTACAGCTTATTTTATTTTTTCCATTAGACATATGTTTATTAAATGACAATATTAACAGCTATCATACTGCTTTAGTTAATAGGCTGCCTAGGAGGAGGAGATCTAATTGAGATAGAAATCCACTCTGATCGGAATGGTTTTCAATGCAAGAATTTATTTTCTAGTAGGCGAGCTTTCAACTAGTCCTGAAACTCCAGGAAACCAGAATTTCAAATATTTACTACTCGCCTGCCATTTAATATCAATTTTCTTGATCTACTTCTGCTCCTCAAATCATTGTTCCTTTCTAAGAGTTGGGCAAGATATTTAAAACAAATTGGTAGGGCTAGGTGTGGTAATGCCTGCCTGTAATCCCAGAAACTTGAGGCAGGAGGATTGCAAGTTAGAGACCAGACCACCCCCTCCAAACAAACAAACAAACAAACAAACAAAAGGGCTGGGGATGTAGCTCAGTGGTGAAGCACTCCTGGATTCAATATCCAGTACCAAAACAAATACACAAACAAAAATTGGTAGTATTGACTGTGGTTAAGTTAGAATTTAAGGACTCATCTCAGGCACCTCGGGGTAGTTCCCTTTGATAACTTTTTTACATTCTGCATGGACAAAGGAAATCTTATTTATGGAAATGGCTGCAGTTAATATTACTTTCCAACTATTAGATATTATAAACATGTATGAAAGCTATTGACCTAACTCTATTAAACTTAGTTCATTTTAACACACATTTATTGAATGCCTACCATGTGTAAAGCAATAATAGAAAAATAAAATTTCACAATGGCACAGAACCTATTCAAACATCCAACCATTAGAAAGAAAAAATCAGTGTACATTCATTTTGCTTGTGTTTAAAAACTACATATACACATTGACATTTTTAGACCAAGGTTTCAAGAGTATTTTCCCCTTCTGTTTTGTACCCTTGTGAAGGTTACAGTTTTGTAAGAATTTGACTCAGTGTTTACAAGTCACACATTTTTTTTTTTTCTTCAGAGAAACGTGTGGGTGTGGAATAAGATCCCAGAACCCCATGGTAAACTTTCTTTAGCTTTCTGTGGACTGCCTACATGTGTATTTTGCAACCTTAATATGTGATGTTGGGGGTGGTTGCAGTAGAGTTTAAGATAAATGGATTTGGTAATTATTGGCTCATAATCCTGAGTGGCAATAACCATGGAAATGGACCTCAGAAAGGAATTCAGAGGCCAAAGGATTGTGAACACACTTTGTTGAACACAGTGGGGAGAACTGGTCCAAATTTTCTTTACTAATGGGGGACATTTTCTTTCCCTGTAATGGCAGTAGATGGTATTTTGGAGAAAACGGCAAGAGATCTTAGAAATGAAAATTCTGCTGACCATTTCAATGAAAAGATTGTGCTTAGAAAAGATCCAGAATATTCCCCCCACTGCAGATGGGCAGATTATCTGATCTTAACTCAGAATGCCTCCAACGTAATAATAATGGTCTTCCTTGAAGTGTATCAGTCCTGGGTCATCTCCATGATAGTTTTCTTGTCTTGACTTCATTATAGCTTCATTCCTTTAACTCTGGAAGCCACTTTAATCTTCACAAAAATGAGTCACAACTTTAAAGGCCATAAAAGTGAATATCCTAATGATCAAAATGATTAGCTGATAGTCGACTCAGCCCTTGCAACAGTGGGGGTCAAGATAGGGGGGTCAAGATGGCAAGAGGTAGTGCATGATGGGTGAGGTGCACTGAACAGGAGCTATGACGGGGCCAAAGATTAAACACATGATGTTAAACTTCATCTAAGGATGACATATATTAATGTGGATTTGACCTTGTAAGCCTACTTCTGTACATCTGTATTAAGGAAAGACGCCTAGCTGTGTCCACAAGTATACACATACAAGGATGTTAGCATAGTATTTTCTAAAAGTAGAATAAAAATTGAAATAACCTTGTTGTAAGGACAGACGAGGCAAGACACTGGCAAGGAGGGCTGTAATATTCTGTAGAAATCCAAAATGATAAAGATGCAGAAGTGAAAAGAGACCACAATGTTTTACTTAGTGTGAAGGAAAATCATACCAAAAACTATGTAGAACACCATGTAATTTTTGTTTTTTAAAGATACGCAAGTCAAAAAATAGAATTGCTGGGGCGCGGGGGCTGCATGCCTTTCATCCCAGCACTTAGGGAGGCTGAGACAGGAGAATCGCGAGTTCAAAGCCAGCCTCAGCCATGGCGAGGTGCTAAACAACTCAGTGAGACCCTGTCTCTAAGTAAAACACAAAATAGGGCTGGGGATGTGGCTCAGGGGTCGAGTGCTCCTGAGTTCAATCAATCCCCGGTACCAAAAACAAACAAACAAAAATTAGAATCAATATGCAACCATTAATTTGCATTAATTAAATAGAAAACTTTGGTACATAGACTGGTAGTGAGAATATAGATTTTTTAAAAAATATATATTTTTAAGATTAAAAATACTCAATGAGCCGGGCGTGGTGGCTCACGCTTGTAATCCCAGCACTTAGGGAGGCTGAGACAGGAGAATCACGAGTTCAAAGCCAGCCTCAGCAACGGCGAGGCGCTAAGCAACTCAGTGAGACCCTGTCTCTACATAAAACACAAAACAGGGCTGGGGATGTGGCTCAGGGGTCGGGTGCCCCTGAGTTCAATCTCCAGTACCAAAAAAAAAAACAAAAAACAAAAAAAAAACAACTCAATGAGTATTACTTCTTTAGTTACTTTTTTCATCATTGTGACCAAAAAGACCTGACAACAACATCGAGGAGGAAAAGTTTGTCTTGACTCATGGTTTCAGAAGTTTAGTCCATGGTAGGCCAAATCCATAGCTCTGGGCCCCGGATGCAGCGGAACATCATAGCAAAAGTGTTCGGAGGAGGAAAGCAGCTCAGCTCCTGGCATCCACTCATCAGGAACAGAATGTAAAACCCAAAGGCACACCCCCAGTGATTCACCCCTTTCCAGCCACACCCTACCTTCCTGCAGTTACCCCCCAGTTAATCCATTCTAGTTGCTACATCTACTGATTAGGTTGTAATTCTCATAATCTAATAATTTCACCTCTGAACATTCTTTTTTGGTACCAGGAATTGAACCCAGGGGCGCTTAGCCGCTGAGCCACATCCCTATCCCTTTTTTATTTTTTACTCTGAGACAGAGTCTGACTAAATTGCTCAGGGCCTTGCTAAATTGCTGAAGCTGGTTTTGAATGCGATCCTCCTGCCTCAGCCTTCCAAGCTGCTGGGATTACACTATGCGCCACCACACGGATCCACCGCTGAACATTCTTGCATTGTTTTACGCCTGAGCTTTTGAGGCACACCTCATATCTAAACTGTAATAATTACTTTAAAAATGAGAAAAAAAGCCGGGTGAGGTGGTGCACAGCTGTAATCCCAATGGCTTGGGAGGCTTAGATAGGAGGACCACGAGTTCAAAGCCAGCCTCAGCCCAAAGCGAGCCGCTAAGCAACTCAGTGAGACTCTGTCTCTAAATAAAATACAAAATAGTGCTGGGGATGTTGCTCAGTGTCTGAGTGCCCCTGAGTTTAATCCCTGGTACCAAAAAGAAAAAAGAAAAAAAAAAAAGAAATAATACAATCAAAACAAAAAACATCCCATTCCTTTAAAAAACAAATGCAACTTTTCCTAAGCAGAAATACCTCTCCTGGATCCTGATACACAGCCTCAGCAGGAGGTCTCTTTGCTGGGAAATTAAAAGCCACAGCAGTACAAACAGCCTAGTAGTCCAAACAGGACTCAGGGAACTGAATACAACCTCTCTAAACTCGGCTTTAGATTTTTTACCTCCCACTCATCCTTCTTTTCCTTATTTCTGTCCTGGGTTCCCATGGCTTGCTTGCATTGCCCTTGAAAGCTGGTTGACTTCAAACTCATCAGGCACAGGACTAAGCTGGACCTCCAGCAAGTCTTCCCTGACAGGATATAACTTCTCCCTCATTTGAACTTCCACCTCTCCTTGTCCCTCTCTTGGGCCACCTAGTTCATGCAGCCATGCTGTGTTGATTGGAGCACTTGTTTCCAGAATGAGAACTCCTCGAGGTAGTGTGTTTGTCTTTCCCATTTCTGCCCACTACAAAGCACATAGCTGGTGTCCTTCTTATGGGAGGCACCTGGAAACTTGTGGCAAATATGTTAAAGAATAAAGGGATGGCTTCAAGTGGCTAGCTCTTGTGATGTCCTGACTGGCTTGTTATTTCTTAGCAGTGTCGAAAACCACTTGCACGGTCTATCTGGTCTTGTCAAGAATCCAGGCATCCCTTAGTGAAGATAAGGCAAAAGGAATTAGCGCTGCCTTCTCTGATACTTGTAAACACAGGGTGTAGGATGTGCTATCATTTGACTTGGAGGAAGTGGAAAATGGAACACAGCCAACTGTTTCTTAGGTCATTAAAAGTTATTAAAGAAACCAATAGGAGACACAAAAGTAACCACTGCGCTAAAACGGAAGCTCTGGCTACAAAAAATTAATTTAGAAAAGCCAGATGGGAGAAGATTCAAAGAGAACAGAGAGAGCAGAGTTTGTAGGAGGGAAGGCATTGTGGGAATAGCCACAGTGTTATAACTATGCAATACCAGAATGCTTATGTTGCACAAATACTGAATACATTCTAATAAAATAATTATTTTTAAATAAAGGGAGGAATCCTCTAAAAATTCTGCCCTACTGCATCAGAACCAACACAGTTGCTGGCTGGTCTTAGCATTGTAGCACTGTCTGTATTTCCAATTCTTAGCTTTGCTTTTCCTCCAGGCTGTGTTGTGTCCTGGCTGGAATGCCATCAAATTCTTCAGGGGTCTCTATATTCTCTGATTACTACCTGCAATTACAATTCCAACAAGAGGAATTTACTACATAAATGGAAAAGCAAAGCCTGGTGACAGTTAAGTACTTTCTCCGGGTCCATATTGAATCTGAGAGTGAGCCAGCGTCTTGTGCTTTGCAGAGGAAGCAATAAATATCATTTAGCACTGCATCAAAAGGAACAATACCTTTAAAATGATACAGAATAAAAAGCATCATTTAAAGTTGTCAAACATGCTCTTCTTCACCACAATATATGCCAATATCTTTGGTTACTTGCAATTTATAATGACGTGTTACAATATAGAAAAGGCTAAAGAAGCCAGGTGGCTTGATATTTGTCACAAGAGTTGGAAGACCACCATTTACGGCCCTGCAAATACATCTGCCTCACATCTGAGGGACCATCCCAGTTCCTCTTTTTACCTTCCCCAATTGACTGGAGGACATGGAGATGACGCGGGGCGGGGGGTGCTCCTGTCTTCAAGAACGTTACAGTCCAGTAGGGAGATGGACGCATACCCAACACCTTATGCACAAGGGTCGAAAGTGAAGGAAGTAATGCAGAGTTCAAATGCAGACCAGCAAGTGACTCATTCTTAGAGCAAGGGTAAAGGCACACAGGCATGACACGTTTTCAGAGCAGTGAATAGTTGGGCATCGAAGATGACCTTGGGAAGTTTATCCCTTCTGGAATTTGTTTTGGATAAATAAAAACAACTGATGTCATTTTTTTTTTTTTTTTTTTGGTACCAGGGATTGAACTCAGGGGTACTTGATCACTGAGCCACATTCCCAGCCCTATTTTGTGTTTTATGTAGAGACAGGGTCTTGCTGAGTTGCCTAGCGCCTTGCCATTGCTGAGGCTGGCTTTGAACTCATGAGTCTCCTGTCTCAGACTCCCAAAGTGCTGGGATTACAGGCCTGCACAACTGCACCCAGCTACTTCTTTTGGTTTTTAAGACAGAAAGGTGAAAAGCATCACTTAGGTTAAAATACTTAAACTATTTTAACTGATGTCACACACAGCTAAGCAGACCCCCCCGCTCAGAGGGTACATCAAGATTGCTGTTGTCAATACAGGCCAATGGGGTACCGGAGGTCTTTCTACACCAGCGTGCTCATGAATTCTCTACTAGTCAGCACCTGCAGTTGCTGGGCAATGTGTGATATGAGCCTGAAGGACTGGCATCGCCCCCAACTTATCCATGCAGCCACACGACACTCCATACCAGTGGCAGCTGGTCTTTGACGTCACAGTTGAGTTTAGGATCAGATGTTCTTTTCCTGGAAGCCATAGGGAATGTTCAGGGTAGCTGAGAGCTGAAGAAGCTGGCAGCCAGGAGAGACGACCCCTCCACGGGGGGCTGATCATGCTGCCGAAGGGCCAGGTTGATCTTTGGTGTCCTGAACCACGATGAAGGAAACTTGTATTTATCAAGAGCTTATCAGCATTGAGAACTCTAGTGAATTCTCTGATTTAAACGTGTTCACAACAACCCTGTGAGATAATCATTTTTACCTTATGGATGAGGCATTGTAGTTCATAACATTTAAGCTATCTTTCCCAAACTTTCAGGCAGTAAGTGGTAGAGCTGGGACTTACACCCACATACTCTGAAGTTCTCTCTCTTGTTTTTCCTGCACTATCAAAACCTGACCTCAGAAAAGACAATATAGACATATTGATGCTAGGTATAAATATCCACCAAAAGGCAGTGCAGTCTAGGGGTTAGGGATGGAGAGCAAGAAGTCAGAAAAACATGGGTCAAGTGCTAGCTCCATACCTCCCCTGAGTGCCCAGACACATGATCTGCCTCCGTAAGGTGCAAGCCACAGCTGCCCATACCTCATAGGTTGTGGTCGACATGTCATCCAATGCTCCAGCAATGGCTCATGGTGTGATTTCAATGAATCTCAGCTGTTGTTATTATCCACAGGGAGTTATGTGTAAACATTCCACCAGTAGGATATTCGTGTTTTACCAAGTATTACTTAAGCTGAAAGAAAACCAGAAAAGAGAATTAATAGTATAATTTTACATCTGTACTCAGTTTTTAATTATCCAAGTAATGCTGGGAACTCAATTGCTTGAAGTGCAAATAATGCAAATAAACCCAAGTTGCCTTTAAGCACCGTGGTAGTGAAATTGAACTCATTGTCCGTTTTGTTAGAGAACGCTGACAGAGGGGCAGAAAGGTCCTTTCTAGGAGTCTGGAAGTTACCAGGCAGCCACCACATTGGGATAGGGCAGCCTTTCCTCCAGCCTTCAAGCTCAAGGATTCTCCTCGGGCTGCTTCTAGCAAAAGCATGCCTGGGAATAGGGAGCTTGGAGGGCAGAGAAGTACCACAGTTATTGGGGAAGTTGCTGTCCTGCGATGTCCCTAACTGTCTGTGTGGTTTTTCTGATTGTGAAACTAGAGAATCGGCAGGGTCATTTCCACAGGGCCCTCTTGTTGACCCTCCTCATTGGATAGATATGGGAATCATGAGCCACACCTACCATGTCCAAGGTCACATACTTGGGAGATGGCAAGCCCTACTTCTTGTGGCTTGGGTATTTGTAGTAAATAAGTTTCAAATCTTTTCTTTGCTTTCTGGTCTAATTTTTTTCATAAACAGGAGCCAGCCATTTTTTTTTTTGGGTTCTGTAAACATCAGTCACTTTATTAAACTTGTGCCCAGTGAAAACCCACCAGCTAATGCTGGTTCCATGGGCAGGGGGAACAGAGTAGCCATCAGGAGCAACAGGGTTCTTAGTTAAGAATCTCAGCAGGGACACAGCTTAAATAATTTTAGGATAAGATAAATAGGCATATATCTTGATCTAAATACAATCAATAAAGTACCAGTCGTCTAAACACACTGTTCCAAGGGTGCCATGATGCCAACAAGGGGTGTCATGTGACCTTGAGAACAATGAGCACGTTTTCTGCAAGCACTTACCCCAAGGTGCTTTGATAAAAACACACTTTCACTTTTAATCATATACCCATGCGGAATAAAATGTTTGTAGGTCTATCAGTAACACTGCTAAGCTGCTGTGCAAATTCTACCTGGGTACAGTGTGGTAAAAGCCAGGTACCTTGGGGACCCCTTCTCAGGAGCAGGAGCCAGCCATTTTAAGCTACAAAATCCTCTGGCTCTAACTCTCTAAATCTTTGTTCTCTTGGAGAAGAGTAGTTCCAGGTGTAATGGGTGTATGAATAAGAGGGAGGATCCCAGTGTGGTAGCACATAGGGGATGAGAAGACCCACCATCAACAGCTGTCCCGGTCACTACTGTCCTTCAGCTGCACCTGGGAAAGAGACTAGCCCTGATCTCAGCCACCAACTGCTGCAAAGGGGGATAGCAGCCATCTGCATTGCTCAGCCCTTCTGTCTTCCTTCCTTCCCTTCCCTTCACTGGAGACTCTGCCAATAGTCCTGCCCAACAAGAAATTCAGGAGCAGTTTCTGGCATCTCTCCATCCCATGGGAATGGAAATCATTTTGACAAGTGCCAAGGACTTGGGACAACACATCCATTAATTGCTGGAGTGCAGAATTCTAATCTTGCTATCACATGCTTTCAGCCTGAATTTCCAGAGTCACTATTGTTTGGAGCTGCTCCTGAAAGGAGAATAGACTTAGCCTCTCCAGAAATGCCTTTTCCCTCTGCCAGTTGGACTTTAGACTGGTTCATAGAGCTTGCTTCTTTCCAAATTAGTGGCAGCAGGGTCCTTCTAATTAAGTGTTATTTTTCTTTTCTTTTATACTTCATGGTGGCTTGTCCTTCTGGGGCCTCTGTCGAAGCCTCTCCCTGGCCATTTTAAGATGGATGCTTTCTCCATCCAACCCAGAGGGTAACACACTTAGTCATTGAGTTGTATATCAGTGACAAATCCAGAACTGCTTCCCACACATGTGAAGAATGATTCTTTGGAGAAAGATTTTCAAGAACAATCCAAGTGTTTGAATTTTCCTGATTTAGTGATTCTGTGTTGTTTTCTAGGACTGTCACCAGATATACCAGGTGAGTGACCTCTCACTGGGAAAGATGCTGCTCATAATGAGTAAGATGAGAGGAGAAGGAGAATCATGGTCAAGCATCTGGAGAAGAGCTTTCAGCTCAGTAGATATGAGTTTTGTTTTTTTTTTTAAGAAAAAGGAAAAAGAAGTTTTATTGTATTGCTAGCAAAGGAGAAGCACAGGGGACTTCCGTCCTAGAGGCCATGATTCCGCCCATCAGCAGGAAGAGGGGGCTTTTCAAGAGGTGATTCAAAGGCTACATTCCATGTGTTATCTGTTGGAGATGTAATTCATTTGTTAATTTGGGAGATAGTCATTTCTTTAAAATTTTTTTTTTTTTTTTTAGTTGTAGGCAGACACAGTACCTTTATTTTTTTATGTGGTGCTGAGGATTGAACTCAGTGCCTTAACTGTGCTAAGCGAGCGCTCTATCGCTGAGCCACAACCCCAGCCCCAGGAGATAGTCATTTCTGAGATCTTCTGGTACCATCCCCAAAGTCTGGATTACTTCATTCTTATGGTGGGTATGTACTCAGGGACAGATAACTTGGCCTAGGATGGGGAAGATAGGTAATCCTGTTTCCCCTGAGATTAGGGAGGGAGAGAGATTAGGGAGGAGCAGAGAGAGAGGAAGAGAAAGAAACGTCCATTTTAATGATCAGTTGTAGTGGCAGAGCGGCAAGGGCTATATTCAAAGCATAAAGAGGACCACTATTACATTTCCCCACTGTCAATTTCTACATTCCATTTCTATGAAAAAATGGATGACGACATCTCCAAGCTGCTTCTTGATGAAAGAAGGTGAGGTTGAGGGAAATAACCCAAAGTCCTTGCTCTCTATCAAGTGGGGAGTGGACAGTTAAAGTAGTTCAGCATCGGAGCAGTCTAGAGGTCCACAGTGGCAGATGGCAGGTGACTGGACAGGGCATTCATAAGGCAGAGATCATGCTAAGCCAACAATAAACAAGACAGCAAAGCATTACTTTTTTTTGTAAACAATGAGCACAAAAGCAATTAGTATTTCAGTCAATCTCTAAAAACCATGATTTTTTTTTTTTATCTTAAGTTCTGCCATCCACTAGGTGTGTGACCTCCAGTAAGTCACAAAGACTTGTTTCATCCTTCTCTGCAGCTGGGGAAGGTGGAACTATCAGGCCCCTTCTAGAGAAAGCACACAATTAGCACACCATCGCCTCTCCACACTGGCCAGGCCCCAGGCTAGGAGGAGGAGGTTAAGTATCGTATCTTCAGCCTTTCCTTAAGGACTTTATGCTTTTGGGGGAGATAAGCACATACCACTGATGCTGGTGACAAGTCCCTTTTTTGGGATTTTGTGTTGATCTGAGTGGCTTATTTTTTTTTTAAATTGCATGTAGTTAAAGTGTGCAATATGAAGTTTTGATAAAGATATACACAGCTCAATGATTACTACAGTCAAGCAAATTAACATATCCTTTTCCTGACAGTTACCTTCTCTTGTGCATGTGGTAAGAACACCTGAAATTTACTGTCTTAGCAAGTTTCCAGTATATAATCCAATCTTATTAATTATAGTCATCATGCTTATTTCAACCACAGGAATTTAGAAAGGGAGGACAGCAGAAGTCTGGGAAGCTTTGTGGAGGAGTTAAATTATGGGCAAGGCCTGGAAGGATGGTTAGGATGTGAGTGGGGGAAGGGAGAAGGAAACTCAGGTGCAAGGAGCAAAGAACGAAGATTGTAGTGGGGCGTACATGGGTCACAGGAGAGGCTGAAGCAGGGGGGTCTGTTGGAAGAAGTATCAGAGGATATCCACTGGCCCCATTATGCCAGGCCCTGAAAGCCTTTCAATTCTTTTTTTCCTTCCTTTGTTTATTTATCTTGTTCTGAGCGTCTACTATGTAAATCATCTGGTCTGGGGCTGAGGAGATTTAAGAGTAGAACATGCACTGAAAGTTGTGTTTTCAGAAAGATTAATTGCTTTTTAGGGTTACTGTTTGGAGGTAGGATGGATCAAATTAAAAGGGAACAAACAGACAGTGTTCCTTAGTCCTGGTGGCGCACTGAACAATCATGGATTCCTTGACCCCATTCCCCAGAAATTCTGATGTATTTGGTCTGGGGAGGGAGACAGAGCACTATACCATTCTCCCTCCCTCCTGCCCTTCCTTTCTTCCTCTTCTTCACCCCACCCCTCTGCACCTCTTTCTGCAGGTATTTGGGTGTGATAAAGGTCTGAAATAAGTAGCAATCAAAATGGAGAATAATTAACATAGAGACATTTTAAAGGAAAAAAGAACGTCATCTATCTTGACTGATGAAACATAGTTGGAATAAAGAGACCTTCTATTCATTTCTTTAAACTATTGGTTGAGCTGGGCATGGTGGTGCATGCCTGTAATCCCAGCACTTAGGGAGGCTGAGACAGGAGAATCGCGAGTTCAAAGCCAGCCTCAGCAAGGGCAAGGCGCTGAGCAACTCAGTGAGACCCTATCTCTACATAAAACCCAAAATCGGGCTGGGGATGTGGTCGAGTGCCCCTGAGTTCAATCCCCGGTACCAAAAAAAAAAAAGGTTGAAAAACTTGGTGCAGTGGCAGATGCCTGTAATCCTAGTGGCTTGGGAGGCTGAGGCAGGAGGATGGCAAATTCAAAGCCAGCCTTAGCAACTTAGTGAGACCCTGTCTTAAAATAAAAAATAAAAAGGATTGGGGATGTGGCTCAATGGTTAAGCACCTATGGGTTCAATCCCCAGTATCCTAAAACAAAACAAAACAACAAAAAACCAAAACAAAAAAACCAAACAATAAAAAATATTTGTTGAGCACTTAAAAGTTCTATGAGAAATCTGGAAGGTAAAACCCCAGTCCACCTTCAAGGATCCTATATTTAGTAGATGAAGAAAATAACTACACTAGGAGGAGGATATAGAATCTGGCTTAAGGGTAATTTTTTTTTTAAAGGTGTAGAGATACAAAAATGGAGAGAGACAGAGATTCCACTCAGGAGGGTCTGAAGGAAGACGCCACAGAGGTACTAAGTAGTTGCAACTCAAAGCCTGGGGAGGTTTCTTGGCAGGTGGGATAAGGAGCCCTCATATAGGAGGAGTCACAAAGTGTAAGGTTAGAACCAGAGATGGCTAGGTGTGATGAATGACAGTGGTAGATGTGGTAATGAGCAGGCTGATCCCTGAGAAGCTTGAGGTTCGAGGAAGGCTTGGTGGAGGTGATGGACACCAGAAAAGCCTAGAAAAGTGGGTTGCAGTTGTTTTTTTTAAAAAATGTTAATTTAAAAAAATGTTCACAGTGTTTTATTTCTTGACTTTAGTAATAGTTACAAGTGTGTTCAATTTATAAGGATTGAAATCTACATACAAGCTTTATATGCTTTCTGCATGTATGTTATATTTCATACCTTAAAGTTGTTTAAAGAACAGTAGAAAATCAATATGATCATCATAAACAGACACACCAAACAATATACTCTTAAGCTATATTAAATAAATATGAAAACTATGTAAATAGTTGGAAGTGTTTTAACATGCATCTCTAAGAAACTTAGGTCTAACAGAAATAAAAATAGCATAGATACAAATGAGCTGAAAATACAATAAAATATATGTAAATCCAAAATAAACAGAAAGCAGACAGTTTTTTGGAATATACCTAGAACAATCACAAAATAGGCCATAAAGAAAGCTTCAATAAATTCCAAAGAATCAATCCCATCCAGACCATATTTTCTAACTACAATGCCATCATGGAATTCACACTTTAAAAACACGGTCCCTGCTAACACACAATAAGGAGAGGGGAGGGAAGAATAGAAGTACTTTGGATTAGACAAGAGGGAATGAAGGGAAGGGAGGAGGATGGGGTTGGAAAGGACAGTAGAATGAATTGGACATAACTTTCCTATGTTCATGTATGAATACGTGACCAGCACAACTCCTTGTCATGTATAACCACAAGAATGGGAAGTTATACTCTATGTATGTATAATATGTCAAAAAACATTCTACTGTCATGTATAACTAAAAAGAACAAATAAAAAATTTTAAAAAGTCCTATTTGCTTACAAACTAGATAGCATTTTATTAAATAACAGTTAAAAAAAATACTAGATGCCACACTACATGTTCGAACTTGGGTGTCGCAGCTAAAGCAGTACTTACAGCTTGAAATATAGTAACAAATAAGAAAGGCTAAAAGCAAAGGAGCTGCCATTGTTAGATACCACCTGGATTCACCACTACTGAGAAATCCAAACATCACAAATGTTTTAAGAGTCATCTTCTTCCGGGCTGGGATTGTAGCTCAGTGGTAAAGCGCTTGCCCCTCATACATGAGGCACTGGGTTCGATCCTCAGCACCACATAAAAAGAAATAAATAAAATGGAGATATTTGTGTCCATCTACAACTAAAAACAACATTTAAAAACAAAGAGAGTCATCTTCACTTTTAAATTGAGTCATCATTTGCATACAATTAAATGTATCCATTTTAGAAGTCTTATTTTTTTTAACATGTTGAATGCACAGATAAGAAATTTGGAAAACCAGAGGTTGTATTGATACAATAGAGCATTTGATAGTCTTGGCATTGAATTAACATCCTTTGCTCACTATGTAATCTTGGACAAATTATTTGAGTCTCGGGGCCTCATTTCCTATTTACAGTGGTGATGGAAATATACCCCCCAAAGGAATGTGGAAAGGATCAAATAATGTATTGTATGCAAAATGCTTGGCAGGTATCAGGGACAAAGGAAGTGAGTTCACTTTCCATTTTGTTCATGAGAATCATCAGGGATGATTCTGCCTATCTGAGAACTCCAAATGGTTCTTTCTTTTTTTTTCTGTGGTGCTGGGCATTGAACCCAGGGCCTTGTACATGTGAGGGCAGACCTCTAGCACTGAGCTTCCTCTCCAGCCCCGGAGCGGGTTCTGAGGGTTGGATTGGCATAGGCAGCGTGGGAGCTTTGGCAGGCTTCTGAGCAGGGAAATGGCCTAATAAGAGCTCTCCATTAGGACTGTTGGCCTACAATGGCACATATGGGGCCTGGAAGCCTGAGTGAGTGTAGAATGGACAGGCTAGTGAGCAGGTGCAGGATCTGATTCAGAGAGGACAGCTCAGGCTTGGTTTCAGTCAATGTTTATTTATTCATCAATAAGAAAACATTGATGCAGGTCTCCTTTGAGCCAGGCCTCATGTTTTAACACAGAGATAAATACAGCCTCACTTCCCTGTCTTGTCTGTCTCCTAGGGAACAACACTTGGAAAGCCATCTGTGGCCTCTCATCCTTGACTTCTGTCTGACTCAGTGGTTGTGCCGTTAGCGGCAGTTTGGGAAAGGTTGGGGCTATCCAGTTGACTGTGGGGTAAGGAGCTCTTGGCCACCCGTATTCTAGTGGGGTGGTGGCTGGTGGGATACTCCAGTGAATTGCATCTCTCCAACCTGGACCCACAACCACTCCCTCATCTAGATCTCATAGTACAAATTACTAGCCTCAGGTTCTGAATCTCATAACTGGAACTGTCAGGCAGACTCAAAATAAGCAAAAAACCATGAAACCATTCAACCAGCATGCCCGAGCGGCTGTGACAGTGGTTACCAGGGAGCGTGGCAGAGAATTCTTGCCTGTCTCTCTTGAATATCTTGCTTGTCTAAACTTCGTGAGACAAACAGGCCATTTCAGAGGGCTTCTGCTGGCTACCTATCTTGTTATTGCAAAAGTATATCTGTTGTCCTTGAAAGAAGAAACAAAATATCCTTAGCTGGCAGGCATGTAGGAGACATTAATATCTTGTTTTGTTCTCGATAGGCCCGTGTGGCTCTGTTTTTTCTTGGCTTTAGATGTATGGTCTCGTGAGAGCCATGATAAGGGAATTAAACGAGGCGGAGAGGTTGGAGGAGGTCCCTATGGAAGAGATTATGGATGCCGTATGGGAAGGGAGAGTAGAAGTTAGCTAGGGGACAAGTGGCTGGTTCAAGTTTGGAGATAGCAGGGTGGGTGCAGAGTATTCTGCCATTTAAATAAAGGCCAGAGTATGAAACAACACAGAACACAACTAGCCTTGTATAAGATGGAGTCAGAGAGAGAGAGGTAAGGAATGGACCTTGTGTAGGTCATCCCTATCCTGAAATCAAAAGGATGGTGTTGAAATGTTTTCAAAGCCGGGAGGTATAATTAAGCAACTTTTCATGGTGAAAATATCATGCAGCTGCAGTGTAGAGACAAGATGAAAGAGGGGTCGGGATTCGGCTGGGAGTAGTTCAGGTGAGATGGTAGCTTGGTGATTATGATGGACGAGAGATAGAGGTGAACCAAAGGCAGAGAGGTCCGAGAAACAGACTCCATGTAGTCCTCGGGATGGACTAGTAACGATGATGGGAATCAGTGCAAGCCGTGAAATTTGACCCTTAAGATTCTGGGGGTTCTGAATGAATGCGGGTAGCATCTACCACATTAGGGAAACTTGAAGAGAGTCAGCTTTGAGAGGAGGAGGATGAATTCCACTTTGGATATCTGGAGTTGGAGGTGCTTTTGGGATGTCTTAGTGGAGAGACCTCAGTAGCCATATGAATCTGATGTTTGGAATCTGAGGGATCAGGGATGAACACATAATTTCATGAGTCACCATGTATCCTTAGGAGGTGACCATTGTGTTCTGTGGTCAGTTCAACTCCATTGGCCCCAAATGGGTTCTCTTATCTTTTCTCCCCACATCTCTTTCTGGCCTATGTTAATGTCATAATCATTATTCTATATATTCCATCTGAAACCTGGACATAATTTTGGATTTCTCCCTTTCTTCTGTCCCCACATCTAATTAGTCACAAAATCCAGAATTTCTCTTTTTGAATAACTCTTACATTTTTTCCTTGAAAAAAAATTCCAGGAGCAGGGCTGGGGATATAGCTCAGTTGGTAGAGTGCTTGCTTTGCATGCACAAGGCCCTGGGTTCAATCCCAGCACTAGACACACACACACACACACACACACACACACACACACACACACACACAAATTCCAGGGGTAGCAAAATAGCTTAGAGGTAGAGTACCTGCCCACTACACACAAGGTCTCATTATTGCAAAAAGAAAATCCAATCCAAGTCTTAATTATATAAAATATCTGGGAGTTGGTGCCTACATTTTATCTCTCAACTCTGGTCTCCATCCTTAACACTGTGATCAAGTCTCTCTCCCTCACTCTCTCTCTTTTTTGGTACCAAGAATTAAACCTAGGGATGCTTAACCTCTGAGCCACATTCCCAGCCATTTTTATTTTTTGAAGCAGAGTCTTGATAAGTAGCTTAGGACCTCCCTAAGTTGCTGAGGCTGGTTTTGACCTTGTGATCCTCCTGCCTCAGCCTCCTGAACTGCTGGTATTATAGGCATGCACCACCATGCCTAGCAGAGTTTAAAACCCCTGTGGGCCAAGGAGGTGCACATTTCCAGCAGATAGTTGGATATTTGAGTCTGGGATTCAAGAATGGGACTGATGTAAGATGGAGCTTCATCTGTAGGAAGGAGATAGTTGAAGCTGTAGAAGGTGTGAGCTGTTTAAGAAAGTGAGGAGAGAGGGTCTTGTGAAATGCACGTCTAGTGTCCAAAAGAAGAAAGTAGGGTGAGTAAAGGAGATAGGAGATGTGGTCAGAAAGGTAACAGAAGCAGTTCAAGTGCAGACTCAGTGTCCAGGGACGGAAGAGCTTCAGGAAGGTTGGAGTGGGTGGGTGGTCAACGGTGTGAATGTTGTTAATTGAAATTCTTGAGGGGATAAGGAGAGATAAGAGGCCAGTGACCTTGGAATTCAGGATCGCCTTGCAATTTTCTTAGGAGTATATAAGCTGGGGTGGGGTGAAGAGCTAGTGTTCGTGGATGGGAAAACAGAGTGGGACATGGGAGGTTTCCTTTCCCTCCTAGGACACCACAGAGATCGTAACGATCTGAAAGCAGACCACATTCTCACTCTTCAGAGAGAAAAGCATTATTTCCTAAGGAATTCAATTACTCAACAAATATTGATTGAACCCAGAAATGCTGATTATTTTAATTCTGAAAAGTGAGGATCCTCAAAGATGAGATCTCATTTCTGTGTGTTTTTGGAAAAAATTGCCTTGAAGAAGAGATTTTTTTGGTCTTTTAAACCCTTATGTGTAACTGTGTTTCAGAACTTGCCATTGCTAAATTCTTCTGAGGAATTTACTGCTGAACCTTTTAATAGGTATCGTGGGAGCACCATCTCTTTTGGTGTATGCTTGTTAGCAAGAGAGGAAGGGTCTCCTGGAAGACCTGAATTGGGTTGGTTTCCCCAGGTGACTTAGTATGGCTTCAAACAATGTATTTGGAGGGAGATGGTTCTGTGAAATTGTGTTTAGGAGTCAATGCTGTTTTTCAACTTGATAAGTTGCTCTTGTTTTTCTCCTTGCTTTCTTTACTTTGTGCACATAATCTGTAGGGGGGAGTTCTCTTTTTAGGACAAATTGTATTTTTTTCTTTGAAAATATTGTGTATGTGCCAACATATATTTGTTGACTCCAATGATTATTGATTGCATGGTTTAGCACTTTCATAATGTTTTTTGAGTTTTTCTCTTTCACTTTTAATTTTGCACTTTTTATTATGAAATATTTCAAATATTACGGAAAAGTAGGAAGAGAAGTACAATGAATCCACAGAGACTTAACAGTTTTTAATATTTTGCCACTCTGTTTCATTTGCAAACACCATATGCGCACAGACACAGACACCAGCTTGTTTGTTGGTAGCGAAGGAGATTCGTTTCAGGATTCTCTCAGACACCAAAATCAATGGATGTTCAAATCCCTTACATTAACTGATTTAGTATTTGCATAGAACCTATGTACATTGTCTCCCATACATAAGATCATTTCTAGATTACTTCTAATACCCAATACAGTGTCAATGTTATGTAAATAGTTGTTATACTGTGTTATTTATTAATAACAAGAAAAAAAAACTGTACATATTTAACCTTTTTTGTGTGGAAATTTTCAACTCACAGTTGGTTGAATCCATGGATGTGGACCCTCAGGACACAGAGGCTCAACAGTATATACACACATATGTACTATTTTTCCAAATCATTAGAAAGTTAAATTACAACCATAAAGAAGCTTTACCTCTACATACTTCAGCATATGTCTCTAAAAACGTCATTGTCCTACATCATCACATAGTGCCTAAATCACCTAATGATAATTCCCCGTCTACCTTTTGTCCTCCAAATGTCTTATTTATCTGATTTGTCAAAAACAAGATCCAATCAACAGCATCCCTCCATTTCTAGAACAACCATTCCTTCCCTTCTCCTCCTCCCAAGTCTATTGACTTGTTGAAGCAATGGGACCCTTGAATGTCCCCATTCTGGATGTGTCTGATGGTTTCCTCACAGAATCCCCTGGCTTCTTGTTCTGTCCTCTGTGTGTCTTGCATCTGGAGGTTATAAAAAACTGGAGGCTGGATGAGTCTGAGAGCAAACCAGTCCCAGGAAGTTTCCTGGGTGATGGTGCATACTTCATGCTATGTCACATAGGAGGTGCATATCCACTGGGCGTCTACTGTTGGGAATGTGGTTTTGGTTACTGTGATAAGGCAGTGACAGCCAGGTCCCTCCATTGTAAAATTACACTTTTTCCTTTAGGACCAGAATTCTTAGCAGTGAAAATCCAGTTTACCCTTATCCACTTTAAAAATATTAATTCATATTTAAAATTTTATTTATTTATTTATTTATTTATTTTTGGGTACTGGGGATTGAATTCAGGGGCACTCGACCACTGAGCC
The DNA here is from genome assembly GCA_004024805.1 of Geosciurus inauris. Taxonomy (NCBI): domain Eukaryota; kingdom Metazoa; phylum Chordata; class Mammalia; order Rodentia; family Sciuridae; genus Geosciurus; species Geosciurus inauris. The sequence continues at coordinate 73,452 of PVHX01008082.1, forward strand.
ATATCCCTAGCCCTATTTTGTATTTTATTTAGAGACAGAGTATTACTGAGTTGCTTAGCATCTTGCTTTTTGCTGAGGCTGGTTTTGAACTTGCTATCCTCTTGCCTCAGCCTCCTTAGCTGCTGGGATTACAGGCATGCACCACCGAGCCCAGCTATTTTATTTTTAATTGACAAGTAATAATTATGTATATGTATGGGGTATGGTGTAATGTTTCCATACATATGTATGTTTGGAATGATCAAATCAGGCAAATTAGCATACCCCTCACCTCAAATATCTGTCATTTCTTTGTGGTAAGAACAAAAATGTTAAACTGGGTGCAGTGGCTCTTGCCTGTAATCCCAGTGGCTCAGGAGGCCGAGACAAGAGGATAGTGAGTTCAAAGCCAGCCTCAACAACTTAGTGAGGCTCTAAGCAACTCAGTGAGACCCTGTCTCTAAATGAAATACAAAAAAAGGGCTGGGGAGATGGTCCAGTGGTTAAACCCTATAGGTTCCATCCCCAGTACCAAAAAAAAAAAAAAAAAAAAAAAATTTAAAATCCCCCACCCCTTTTTTTAAAAGCTATTTCAAAATATACAATACATTATTATTAAATGTGGTCACTGTGCTGTGAAATAGACACCAGAACATATTGATCTAACCATCACTTTGTACCTTCCCCTTACCATCCCCAGTCCCCCAATCAACTTTTATTTAAGGCTTTTAGAATCCATTGATGATGATGATGATGATGATTTTGGTACCAGGGACCGAACCCAAGGGTATTCAACCACTGAGCCACATCCCCAGCCCTTTTTATGTTTTACTTATCGCAGTTGCTTAAGGCCTCCCTAAATTGCTGAGGCTGGCTTTGAATTTGTGCTCCTCCTGCCTCAGCCTCCTGAGCCGCTGGGATTACAGGTGTGCGCCACCGTGCATGGCATCCATTGATTATCTTTGCTTGGGTCAATTATTTCATGAGAAAATGAAAAGTGATGATTTAAAAATTTTACCATTCTTCCTATGTTTTTCAGCTGCAAATATAGGATAAATTGTTACTCCTTTCCTTTTAATTACAATTTTAAGAGATGGAAGTTGAGGTAATGGACAGTCTCTTTTTGTATGTTAATGGAAACTCATGAATTAAAAAAACGTATTGGATGTATTTTACTCAATTGCAGTCATTATGCTTTTTAAGGCAAAGTTGTCCCAAATGTATCTAATACGTGCTTCTTCAAGCTACCTTCTGGGTCCTTTTGACATGTTCCTATTAATATTTCAACATCTTCTTAGTTTCTACCACAAGATGTCTCAGATTATCTTCTATATTCCTTGACCCAAAATTGAATTAGCCATTTCTTTAAGGAGTTCTGGTTCCTTTCAGTGGAATAATGGTATTTAGTTACCAAAACCTGTGTTTTGTGGGTGCTCATAGCACTGGGTTTTCATATGGCAAAACTTAGGCTGTTTCAGTGGGCACAGTGAAGAAGAATACATATTTAAAAAATGAGCCAGGTGTGGTAGTGGTGCATACCTCTAGCCTCAGCTACTCTGGAGGCTGGGCCTGGAGGATGGATTGAGCATAGATATTCAAGGCCAGTCTGGGCTACATAGTGAGACTCCATCTTGAAAAATAAAAGAATACATAAAAAGAGAGGAAAAAAGATTATGAGTTTATGTTGATATTTCCAAATTAATAATTCAACATTGTATTGTTTTACTTAATCTTCATATTTGACATTGAGTTGTTCATTCTTTTATCTCTTTTCTCTTTACATTGTTTTTCATTTCCTAAGAATCTTACCATAACTACTTATTTGCATTATCCCACAATATTCATAGTTTCAAAATAACATAACAGTATTTTTATTAGCAATAGAACTGCTAAGTGGATTTAAGATTTCTCTGCAGAAGGATGCCTCCAAACATGTATAGCCAAAGTACTGGCTTCAAAGTCAAAGTAATTCTTTCCTTTGCATGATTATTTTCAATATGGCTAGCTTAATTTATTTTAGTCAGTTTTCAATTCCAGGGTTTGCTGTTTTCCCCTTTTAAGATTTAGGCTTAATATTTGAGTATTAAAAATAATTGCATGGTTCAAAAGTTAAAACTCAAAATATATACTTAGAGAAGCTTGTTTCTAATTTCTTTCTTTGAATTCTGTCCTTTCTCCCTGGGTAATAATTTTTATTGGTTTTTATTCTTTTAATGTTTTATTTTTCAAATAAAGGGCATTCGTGTGTGTATAAATATTACATTACATTACATTAATAGCATTGTATTATATGTCTTCTCTTAATACAAAAGATGTATTCTCTCTGTTGTTCACCATGAATATTTTATCTAAATTTTTGTTGTGCTGAGGATTGTACCCATGGTTCTTGCTCATGTTAGACACAGATCTACCACTAAACTATGTCCCCAGGCTCACCAAGCATTTTTAACTGAACATATACTGGAAATGACACTGTATCTATAGATAGAATTCTTTGATATACTTTACAATTGCATTCTATTTCATTATGAATGAACTGTTATTCCTAACTGACAACTATTTGTATTATTTCCCATCTTTTGTTATTTCAAATAGTGCTTCCATAACCACTTTCTGCTTCTTTTTTAAAAAAATATTTTTATAAAGCTGGGCGCGGTGGTGCAAGCCTGTAATCCCAGCACTTAGGGAGGCTGAGGCAGAAGGACTGCGAGTTCAAAGCCAGCCTCAGCAACGGTGGGGCGCTTAGAAACTCAGTGAGACCCTGTCTCTACATAAAACACAAAATAGGGCTGGGGATGTGGCTCAGTGGTCGAGTGCCCCTGAGTTTAATCTCCAGTACTCCCCCAAAATATTTTTGTAGTTGTAGATGGACACAATACCTTTATTTTATTTATTTTTTATGTGGTGCTGAGGATCGAACCTAGTGCCTCACACATGCCAGGCAAGTGCTCTCCCACTGAGCCACAACCTCAGCCCCACCTCTACTTCTGTTTTCATAGTTTTGTGCTGATATATCTTTTTTATTTGTTCTTTTTAGATACACATGACAGTAGAGTGTATTTTGACATATTATACATACATGGAATATAATTTATTCTAATTAGGATGTGTTCTTTAGGACAGAATTGAATTGTGTGGTTGGTTGTTACCACCTTCATTTTTTCTTGCCTTTTATTCTTTATTTTTCTCAAGCATTTAGATTATCAAATGAACCTTATATGCTATACAGAAGAGTATGTAACAGAAATGTTAAGTTGCAGGAATACCAGCCTATGTTTGGAATAAAACACCACTGGAACCCTTGGTCATACTCCATCTCTTCCCACAAGTTGTGGTGATTATCCTGAATTCTATGTGGAATGCTTCCTGTATTTTCTTTTCAGTTTTGTCATGTAATTCTGTATCTCCAAGTCATATATTATTTAGCTTTAAAATTATGTACAGTGGCGTGCTACATAATGACATTTTGGTCAATGACAGACCTCAAATGTGATGGTGGTCCCTAAGATTATATTGCCTAGCAACATCGTAGCTGTCTTAGCTTTGTATTAAGTACGCTCTGTGGTGTTCACACAGTGGTGAAATAGTGTAACATTGCATTTCTCACAGTGCATCCCTCCAAAATAACACGTGACCCAAATGAAATTATGCTGCATGTATTCTGTTATTTTCATTCAACTTTATTCTTGCCACTTATCAGCACTGATATATAAAACTGCAGGTCATTCTCCAGGTATTCCACTTTGCTGTATTCATCCTGAAGAATAAAATCATCTTACTACAGTGTTATGTGCATAGTCATATTTATAGCAGCAGCACAATTTACAATAGCCAAACTATGGAACCAGCTCAGGTGTCCATCAACAGATGAATGGATAAAGAAAATGTGGGATATATACACAATGGAGTTTTATTCAATCATAAAGAAAAATTGAAATTATGGTATTTGTAGGAAAATGGATGAAACTAGAGACCATCATGTTAAGTCAAACTCAGGTTAAGGGTCATATATTTTTTCTCCTATGCAGATACTAGAAAGGAAAAAGGAAAATAAAAGTGAGTTTGGATCTCTTAAAAATCAAAGGGATATGAGTAGAGGAAAGGACCCAAGGCGTGGGAAGAAGGGAGGGAGGGGAGAAATGCTGGAGAGTGATATTGACCAAATTATATTGTTATATTGTGTGCATGCATGTACAAATATGTAACAATAAATCCCATCAATATGTAGAACTATAAGGCATCAATTAATAATGTGGGAAAAAAACCTGCTAAAGGTCATTCATTTTCTTAATTTTTTTTTTTTTTGTGGTGCTGGGGATTGAACCCAGGGTCATTCATTTTCATATCTGTGTAATATTCTCTTAATTATATCACAACTTATTTATCCACCCTACTCTCAATAGACATTGGGTTGTTTCTAGCTTTGTTATTATAAATAAATGCTGTAGTAAATATCCTTGCAGGTATTGGTGATGTACATACCCCCACATTTCTTTAGGGTATATATCTAAGAACATATTGCTGGACTGTGGAAGATGCGCAAGTACCACTTTACTAGGTGTATGAACCAAATTATAGCTACAAAAAAAAAAAAAAGAATACAATACACCCTCATTCATTAAAGCAGAAAGGAATTTATTAGGCCATGACCATTTGCAGAATGGTTGGGAGGTTGAAGAAACAGATTCTAGACTGAGCTTCTAGGAATGATTTACAAACCCACATCCAGTAACTGGGCCACCAAGGAAGCCACTACTTTTCCCTCCAAGAAAAAGCAATGTTTTTGAAATGGAAAGTTGCCAATTCGATTCTGGTCCCAAAACCACACAGGCTTTGTACAATGAGGGAGCCACTTCAGCTCCATCAGGAAGCCATGGTTAGACCTGCTGGCTCCAGAACCAAGCCGCTGCTCTAAAACCACCTTTTAAAATTGGGAAGCCACCATTATAATCCCCACCCGCTAAATGAATACCCTCCGCCCTGCCTGTCTTTCCCACTTAGTTAATCTTACAGAGGACATTAGGTGTGTCAGACCTTCACCATACTGGAACCCATGCTATATGAGTGTCTTGGAAATGTTGTTGTTTAGTTTTCTGCCTTTTGAAATATAGGGAGGCACACTAGAAGGAGGTTGGGATGAAAGTTGAGCAAACCAGTTTCTAGTATCTGCTGCATGAAGTCATGCCAGATTTCTTTCTAATGTGGTTGAACCAATCTATTCTCCTGGCAGTGATGTGTAAGAACAATTGTGGTTCTCCATCCTGGCCAATGCTTGATTCTGTTGGGTTTCTGTTTTTGAAAAGCGCTTTCATTATCATTTAAATTTGTAGTTCCATGATTAATAATGAGGCTGAGTATGTCTTCATGTATATTTTAGGCATTCATGTTTCTTTTTCAGAGATATACCTATTTATGTCCTCTGTACATTTTTTTGTTCTTATTCTTTCAAATTCTCTGGGATTCTCTCCTTATTCTGGATGATGATTCTCTCTTGGTTATGTTACAAATATCTTCTCAGCTTGAGGCTTATCTTCTTACTTTCCTAATGATGATTTTACTGAATAAATGTCCTTAGTCAAGTTGAATAATTTTTCTTTATGGCTTCTTGTGTTTTACTTGCTTGATGAAAAAAAATCTTTCCCTGCTCACACATCACTAGAATATTCTTCTTTTCCCCCTCTAGATATTTTGATTTCACTATTTTAGTTCCTGATCCACCTAGAATTGGTTTCTACACATGATGTGGGATAGGAATCCATTTTCCTCCCCTCCCCTCTACAAAGCCAGATCTATCCTGGATCGTGTTTAAGTGTGGATCAGTCTCTAGGCTCCCTTTTTTGTTCCATTGGTCCTTTTACTCATCCTTGTATTAAAAGTACACAGTCCTAATGGCGAATCATATGTGTGTTCTGGCAGAATACTTTGACCTGTCTCAGCCTTTTGGCCATTGACTTTCTTTATACATTTCAGAATTAGTTTGTTAAGTCCTACAAAATATCTTTTTGATATTTTTATTAGCATTACATAGAGTCTACAGAACAATTTGGGTAAGAATGGAATCATTAAGAGATTCAATCTTATCCATGGAAAGATTATATCATTCTGTTTATTTAGGTTTTACTTAATATCATTTACCTAAGTTGTATAACTTTCTCCCCGAAAGTCTCGCACATCTTTTGTTATACTTATTTTTAGTTACCTTATTTTGTCGCTATTGTAAATATTTATTTATTTATTTTGAGATGGGATTTTGTTGTGTTACCTGGGTGGGTCTTGAACTCCTGGGCTCAAGTGATCCCCCTGCCTCAAGTGGGTGGGACTATAGGCACATGCCACCACCTGGCTGTAAATGATATTTTTAAAAATTGCATTTCCTAAATTTTTTTTCAGTACTGGAGATTGACCTCCAGGGTATTTTACGACTGAGCTACATCTCTAGCCCTTTTTATTTTGATTTTGAGATAGGCTTTCCTTAAATTTTTGAGGCTGGCCTTAACCTTGTGATCTTCCTGCCTCAGCCTCCTGTATCACTGGGATTACAGGCACGCTCGGCCCATCTCCTGACTTATTTTTGCTAGTATGTGGAAATGAACTTGACTCATATGTTGATTTTAAGACTAGGAAAACTTTCATACTTAGATTAATTGCAGTGCTGGGGATTGAATCCAGGGCCTTGTACATTCCAGGCAAGTGCTCTACCACTGAGTCATTTCCTTAGTCCCCTTAAACTTTTATTAATCCTAGTAATTTATAGGTAAATGGAAGTTTTCTGCATAGAACACACTACCTGCAAATAATCATGTTTTGATTGATTTATTTTTTCTGAATTTGTATTCCTTTTCTTGTCCTTGCTGGAGTGCACAGGTTAAATTTCAATGCAAGCCCGAATAGTATTGGGGACAGTGTGTAATCTCTTCTGTCTGCTTTTAAACAGCATATGTTATTTTTTTTCCTCCTTTTTTTGGTGCTGGGGATTGAACCCAGGGCTTGGCACAAGTGAATCCAGCGCTTTACCACTAAGCTACTCCCCAGCCCAAAAGCATGTATTAATATTCACAATAGAAAAAAATGCTTTCACTATTTTATTAATTTGAAGATACTCTTTATCATGTTACAAACATTCCTTTCTCTTTCTACTTTGTAGAGGAATAGTTTTTACTTTTGTCTCATAAATCCTGTTTTGAATTTTATCAGATGCTTTCCTACATCCCATCCAGATCACAATATAAATCTTCTCACACTAATGAGATGAAGTACATTAAAATATATTCTAATATTGACCTAACTTTTCCCTCTTGGAATAAACCCAACTTGGTCATGATGGTTTTTCACTTTGTTAAATCGCCAGGTTCAGTTTGCCAATATTTTGCTCAGGGTTTTTGCATCTATGTTTATGAATAAAAATGACCTTCAATTTTCCTTTCCAATACTGTCTTTGCTTAAGTTTTTTTTTTTTTTTTTTAATACCAAGCTTGCAGATCACTCATAAAACAAATCTGAGGAGTGTTCCCTTCTTCCATTCTCTATGGAATTTTTCCTTTTTCTTTCTTTCCTTTTTTTCAAGGTGAGATTACTGGAGATTCACCCTTTCAGCTAATTTCAGTTATGTAAAGCTGTGGTGGCCAGTTTGTTCATCCTGCATAACCGAAGCTTAGCATCTTCCCATTTCCTCTTAACCTCAGTCCCCCAGTAACCACTTACATTTATCTATCTATCTATCTATCTATCTATCTATCTATCTATCTATCTATCTATCTATATGTTTGTTTTGGTGCTGGGGCTTGAACCCAGGGCCTTGTGCATGCAAGGCAAGCACTCTACCAACTGAGCTATATCCCCAGCCCCACTGCTTCCTTTTGCGCCTATGAATTGGACTATTTTAAATTCCACAGGAGACATCATGCAGCATTTTTCTCTCTGTCTAGCCTCTTCTACTTGGCATGTCCTCTAGTTTCATTCAAGTTGTCACAGGTGACAGGGTTTCCTCTTTTTTAAGGGTTGGACAATAGTCCGTTGTATATACACATCACATTTTCTTTATCCACTCTTCTGTTGATGGACACTTGGGGGGATTCCTCACCTTGGCGATTGTGACTAATGCTGCAGTAAGCGTGGGGAACGCAGACATTTCTTCAAGATGCCAGTTGCATTTCCTTTAGATACATACCCAGAAGTGGCATTATTGGATTGTGTGGTAGTTCTACTTTTAATTTTTTGAGGCCCCTCCAAACTGTTTTCCAATGGCCGTACCAGTTTACAGCCCGAACAATAGTGTACAAGGGTTCTCTTTTCTTCACTTTCCTGACAATGCTTGTTATCTTTTTTCTTTTTCTTTTTTAATGGTATCAGGGATTGAACTCAGGGATACTCAACCACTGAGCCACATCCCCAGCCCTATTTTGTGTTTTATGTAGAGACAGGGTCTCACTGAGTTGCTTAGCGCTTTGCTGTTGCTGAGGCTGGCTTTGAACTCGCGATTCTCCTGTCTCAGCCTCCCAAAGTGCTGGGATTACAGGTGTGCATCACTGCACCTGGCTCTTTTGTCTTTTTTGATATTTGCCGACAGGTCAGAGGGTGATATCATTGTGACTTTGATTCTAATTTGTCTGATGATTAGTAAAGTGGAGCATTTTCTCATATTTCTGTTGACCATTTATATGTCTTGAGATCATTTTGGTTCAGATGCCAGAGGCAACCAGTTTAGTGAAGAGACCAGAGACATGTCTCAGAGACATTGATTTTTATTATTGAATTGCTGGGAGCTCTTAGGCTGGTAACTTAACATCTCTGGGACTCAGTTTCTTCATCATTTAAACATGCTGTCCTCGCTTCAAAGAATTGTTACTCTACTGTGTGTGTTAAGTGGGATATTTTACATAAAGGTTCAATATCAGTCCTCTAAGAAGGTAATTTCTGCCAAAGCTGGCCTTAGGGGAAACAATGTCCTGTGGATTGTTTCCAAAGCACAGTGTGGACTGGATGAAGAGCAGCAAGCTCTGGGAGAGTCCTCTTCTTATAAGGTTGAGGTCAGAGGCATTGACAATGTACTTCCAGACAGATGCTGTTGGCAATGTCTGAAGTCCAATTCCAGGTCATGGAACCAATGAATGTTAGATCTAGAGAGATCTTACAGATCATCTGATCAATGGTGACTTCAGCAAGAAGGCAGTTAACTTTACCTAGAGCTTTCATATCTTAGTTTAAAATTGTATATAAGCAGAGTATGATGGTGCATGCCTGTTATCCCAGTGGCTCAGGAGGCTGAGGCAGGAGGATTGCAAATTCAAGGCCAGCCTCAGGAACATAGTGAGGCTCTAAACAACTTAGCAAGACCCTGTTTCAAAATTTAAAAAAAAGGGAGGGGAGCCTGAGGATGTGGCTTAGTGGTTGAGAACCTCTGGGTTCAATCTCCAGAAAAAAACAAAACAAAACAAACAAACAAACAAAAAATAGAATTTCATGTAAATTTTTGCTCATATATTCTAGGATATAAACAATAATACTTTCTCAAAGTGATGGTACAAAAGATGTGTTTTGGGGGGAAGGGTGCTGGATATTGAACCCAGGGACTTTACACATGCTGGACTGCTCTCTACCAATAAGAAGAAATAGTTAGAGCTGGGTGCGGTGGCGCAAGCCTGTAATCCCAGCACTTAGGGAGGCTGAGACAGGAGAATCATGAGTTCAAAGCCAGCCTCAGCAAGGGCGAGGCATTAAGCAACCCAGTGAGACCCTGTCTCTACATAAAACACAAAATAGGGCTGGGGATGTGGCTCAGTGGTCAAGTATCCCTGAGTTCAATTCCCAGTACCAAAAAAAAAAAAAAGAAAGAAAGAAAGAAAGAAAGAAGAAGAAGAAGAAATAGTTAAACTGAGTTGGGCATGCTGGTGCATGTTTATATTCCCAGCTACAATTTGAGAGTTTGAGAGGCTGAGACAGGAGGATCCCAAATTCAAGGTCAGCCTCGGCCACGTAGTGAGACCCTGTCATACACATACACAAAAGTGAAATGGCACGAGAGATATAAATGAAAAGTCCAAGTTTTCCTTCTTCTATAGTCATTTCAGCTTGTTTTTCTCCTTACAGAATGACTTTCCAAACTTTCTCTTCAGATTCTTTCTGGAAGTTAGGTCCATAATTCTATAGGATATAATTTTACTTCCATTCCTTGATTTATAATTTTTTAGACAGTTTCTATTGTTTCCCACCATGACACTGATGAATTTTTCTTTCTTTTCTGCTCGTGTAAGATGAGAAAATTGGTTTCTCTGCACTTACCTTTCCTGTTCCAGCTCCATGGATCTCTTGGCGCCTGTTTTCAATGCTGGTACATTTTAGTGTCTAGCTTTATAACACATATTCTGTTCTAGAACCATATATGCCCTTTAGGTTTTGCTTAGAGGTTGATTCCAAACACGGAAGTCAATATCCAGAATATATATTATTAGGGTTACATAAATATTTGTTCAGTGAGTGACTGTGCACTGTGATTGCATAGCCAGGGAAGGAAATGAGATCCCAAGTTAATAAACTTGGGTATGTGAGAGAGAAGAAAATTCTCAAAACCAACACGAAGAGTTATTTCTAGCAGAAGGGAAAAGGGATGGCATGTTGTAACTACAGTCCTCTCTCAGTACCCATGGGGTGAGCAGATTCCAGGACCCCTACAATACCGAAATACATGGGCAGTCAAGTCCCTTATATAGTTTGGCATAGTATTTGCATGTAATCTATGCACAGCCTTTTGTAGTCTTTAAGTCATTATAAAATTACTTATAATTCTCAGTAAAATGTAAATGCTGTGCAAATAGTTATCTTGTATTGTTTAGAGAATAACAATAAGAAAAAATCTGTACATATTTAGTACAGATGTAATTTTTTCCCAAATGTTTCCAATTAAAAATTGGTAGAATTCATAGATATAGAACCCTTAGGTATTACCTTGGGTAAGTACCTTTGTTTTTGCTTATATATGCATCTCACACTAAAACGATCTAGGTATTAAGTTATATTGTTTTGTGTGGGGAATCCATCTTTTTTTTTTTTTTTTTGGTAGTACCAGGGATTGAACCACTAAGCCACATCCCCAGCCCTATTTTGTGTTTTATGTAGAGACTGAGTTGCTTAGTGCCTCGCTGTTGCTGAGGCTGGCTTTGAACTCGTGAGTCTCCTGTCTCAGCCTCCCTAGGGGAATCTGTTGTTTAAAGGATATACTTACTATAGAGCTTTTTGAAGTTTTCTAGGTTCTAATTTGGCCTTCAGGCCCCCTAGGCCTACTGTGCTGCCACCACCCTGGATACTCTTTCATTTTCTCCTGGGTTAAAACTATTGTGCCTATTACTTTGTTCATACTCCCTTCTCGTTCTGTTGTGGTGAATGCTTGAGTAATACTCTCAGAGCAGATCGCTATGTGATAAATGGTGTCCTCGCTTAAACATTAATATCCACATTTTATTCTTTTTCTTGATAGATAACTCAAGATGTCACAAAATTTTAAGTTTAGAATAAGTTTGTCTCAAAACTCAAAGGTAATACTCCATTGTCTCATGGCATGAAGTGTTGCTGATAAGAAATCAGTTGCTGGGGCTGGAGGTGTACTTCAGAGGTGGAAGGCCCTGGGCAGGATTTCCTGCTGCAAAATCAACCAACAAACCAAAAAAGGAAAAAGATAGGAATCTCTTGCTAATGTTCTTCTGGTTCATTTGAAAGCAACTTATTCTTTTTTGGGACAAACTTTTTAAGTTGGCATTCTATACTTTCATGATAATGATGTGTATGTTTTAATCCATCCTTTTATGACTTGGTGATGTCTGGAGACACATTTTTTTTTTTTTTTTTTTGCTCTGGAAGAATTTTAATAATTTTCTGTTTTGTGTGTTCTCTTTTTTTTTTCTTGAGCATATACTAGGTGGATATTAGGCTTTGTTAATTGATCTCCTTAAGTCTCTTAACCCCTGTTTTTTTGGTCCTGGGAAATGAGCCCAGGGGAGCTTTACTACTGAGTTACATCTCCAGACATTTTCACTTTTTATTTTGAGATAGGGTCTCATTAAGTTGCAAAGTTGCTGAGGCTGGCCTTGAACTTGCAATCCTTCTGCCTCAACCTCCAAAGTTGCTGGGATTACAGGGGTGTACCACTGCACCTGGTGAAGAAGTCTCTTAACTTTTAATTTTTTTCTAAATCACTGCATTTTTAATTAATATCTGAGAGATTAATGTTTTGCTTTTAGCCCTTCTATTGAAGTTTTTATTTTGTCAATTATATTTTCAAACATCAAGAAATTTTCCTTGTCATTTTGTTTTCCTATCTTGTGTTTCTTTTTTCTTTTCTTTTTTTTTTAAATTAGTTATTTTATTTAAATGCGTTTCAAGTCATAGTACATAACCTGAGCTCAGTTTTTCCCTTTCTCTGGTTGCAAACCAGATAAAGTCACCCCATTAGTGTCTTCATACATGCACCAGGGGTAGTAATGACCATTTCAAACAACCATCATTACTATACCCATTCCCCTTTCCTTCCTCCCTCCTCCCCCTGCCACGTCTAGAGTTCCTGTATTTCTCCAATGTTTCCCGTTCCCACCCCCCTTATGAATCCTTATCCACTAATCAGCGAGAACATTCGGCATTTGGTTTTTTGGGATTGGCTTACTTCACTAAGCATAATGTTCTCCAATTCCATCCATTTGCCTGCAAA